>PVIY010034855.1:0-26792 GCA_004026745.1 Myrmecophaga tridactyla
AGAAGGGGAATTGAGTTCTATTTTGGATATGTTATATTTTAGTTACTTGCTAGACATCCAACTAGATTTCAAATAGGTGTTCGGATATATGATTTTAAAACACAAGGGAGGTGTCTTATGTGAGACTTCTGGGAAGATGCCCAACTAGAGTAGCTTGAGATTAGCCCTGCTCCAGGGAAAAGTTAGAGAAGGGACAGGAGAGCGACTGAGGCTGCAATTCGGGAGTGTGGATGACCTGGGAGAGCCTTCTGTACCACATGCAGCAGCCCTGGATGCAGAAACTGAGGAACTGAGAGGTAGGAAGCTGGAGCCTGCCATGGAAGCGTGGAGCCACAGAGCCCATGGGAGTGTATAGATGGGTATACAGAACTAGGATGTAAATCAGGCCATGTTCCTTGGGCGCAATACCCTCACGAGTGCAGCCCTGTAACCAGCAACTCACCACACACCCCTGAACCCTGTCACCCACTCCCATTCCCCGTGCTCCAGGCGCCCCCACCCCACCAGCCCCCAATGTATGTACCTGCCCCACACCCTCACCCCAAGTGCAGCCCAACCCACCTCTCTGGCACACCTCCTGAGCACTACCTCCCCCTCCCTGTTCACTGCAGGCTGTTGCCAATGCATAAAGGTGGTGGGCACTAACCTCCATACTTAGGCTAGCCTTGCCCCTCACCTATAGCATCGCACAGCCTCACCCCACCCTCCTTGAGGTCAGCACATCCATTTACGGCACTCCCAGGCTCTGGCATGTGCACAGGCCCCCAATCATGTCATCCAGTTCTGGGAACTGCATATTACAGCAATTCTAAAACCACACATGCTCACAGCTCTCAGCCTAATTTCCCAGCTCTGAGAAAGTGCTGACCTACACAGCCGGGTCACATCTGCCCCCAATCCATGAAGGCTTAAAGCCAACCTGCTGCCACAGCTCTACGCATGCATACAAAGGGCTCTATTCCTTAGACCAGTGCACATCAGGGTTACCTCCCCCAGACTGGTGCACCCAAACAGCTACATCCTCTCTGGCTGCTGAGTGCCCACGTTCACAAAATCAGTGTAACATCCCCAACCTGTGCCCATACCTGCCCTGAAACAAATCACCTCACTGAATGCTCTGCCCTGTGCCCTGCCCCCTGCTGTGCAGCCATCCCACAAACACAAGGCCTTAGACTACTGAAAGAAATAAACTCCCAAAATAAGTCAGTCAAGATATCTACATGTGATGAAGACAGCAGATCACTAAACATATCACAATGCAGACAGATATAGCCCTGCCTAATGACCAAATTAAAATGCCTGAGGAGACACAGACATTGGAACAACTAATCAAAGATTATCATACAACTCTACTTAATAAAATAAGTGGGATAGCAAATGACATAAAGGAGATCAAGAAGACAATAGAAGACCACAAACAGGAATTTGAAAAAATAAATAGAAAACTAGCAGAAATCATAGAGATTAAAGACTCTGTTGACCAAATAAAAGACATACTAGAGGCACATAACACCAGATTTGAAGAGACAGAAGAAAGAATAAGTGATATAGAGGACAGGATAATTGACTTCAAAGACTCAAACCAGCAAATAGAAAAAAAGGTGGGAAAAAATGAATGGGAACTCAGGGAAATGATAGACAAATCAAAGCACACAAATATAAGAATCACTGGTGTCCCAGAAGGAGAAGGGAGGAGTAAAGGGCTAGGAAGAGCAGTTGAGGATATAATGGGGGAAAACTTCCCAACCCTCATAAAGAACATAAATATACAAGTCAAAAAAGCCCAATGAACTCAAAAGAAAATAAATCCAAACAGGCCTTCCCCAAGGCACATACTAATCAATCTGTCAAATGTTGAAGAGAAGCAGAAAATCCTGAAAGCAGCAAGAGGAAAACAATCTACTACAAAAAAGGGAAATCAAATAAAACTGAGTTCAGACTACTCAACTAGCACCCTGGAGGTAAGAAGGCAGTGGTAGGATATATTCAAGATCCTGAAGGAGAAAGACTTCCAGCCAAGAATTCTGTACCAAGCCAAATTGTCCTTTAAAATTGAGTGAGAGATTAAAGCTTTCACAGACAAAGAAGTCCTGAAAGAATTTGTCAACAAGAGCTCAGCCCTACAAGAAATACTAAAAGGAGTTCTGCCAGCTGAAAAAAAACAGAGGAGAGGGAGGTCTGCAGAAGGGCAGAGAATTGAAAAGCACCACTAAGGGTAATTTAAAGAATACAAAGAGAAAGAGGGAAAATAATATATAGATCTGACAAATAAAATTAAAAAGATAAGATGGTAGAATCAAGAAAATGCCTTTTCAGTAATAACTTTGAATGTTAATGGACTAAATTTACCAATTAAAGATACAGATTGGCAGAATGGATTAAGAAACATAATCCAGCTATATGCTGCTTACAAGAGACTCATCTAAGGCATGAGGATACAAATAGATTGAAAGTGAAAGGATGGAAAAAGATCTTCCAGGGTAGTTGTAACCAAAATAAAGCAAGAGTAGCTATACTAATATTGACAAAATAGACTTTAAATGTAAAGACATCATAAGAGACAAAGGAGGACACTATATACTAATTAAAGGGTCAGTTCACCAAGAAGATACAACAATCATAAATGTTTATCTTCCCACTCAAGGAGCTCCAAAGTACATGAGACAGACACTGGCAAAACTGAAGGGAGCAATAGGTGTTTCAACAACAATAGTAGGAGACTTCAATACACCACTATCTTCTACAGATAGAACAACTACATAGAAGATCAACAAGGAAATAGAGAAGTTAAATAACTTGATAAATGAATTAGACCTAACAGACATATATAGGTCATTGCACCCCAAAGCACAAGGGTATACATTCTTCTCTAGTGCTTATGGAACATTCTCCAGGATAGATCATATGCTGGGGCACAAAACAGGTCTTTATAAATTTTAAAATATCACAATTATTCAAAGCACATTCTCTGATGACAATGGGATGAAACTGGATCTCAATAACCACCAAAGAATGAGAACATTCACAAATATATGGAGATTAAATAACACACTCTTAATAACCAGTGGATCACAGAAGAAATTGCTAAAGAAATAAGTAGCTATCTGGAGATGAATGAAAATGAGAATACAACATATCAGAACTTACGGGATGCAGCAAAGACTGTGCTGAGAGGGAAATTTGTTGCCCTAAATGCCCATGTTAAAAAAAAAAGGAAGAGCAAAAATCAAGGACTTAGCAGAACACCAGGAGGAACTTGAAAAAGAACAGCAAACTAACTCCAAAGCAAATAGGAGAAGAGAAATAACAAAGATTAAAGCAGAGATAAATGAATAGGAAAACAAAAGAACAACAGAGAGACTCAATAAAACCAAAAGTTGGTTATTTGAGAAAATCAATAAAATTGATGGGCCACTAGCAAAACTGACAAAGAAAAAAAGAGAGAGGATGCAAATAAAGAAAATTGAAATGAGAAGGGTGCATTACCACAGGGCCTAAAGAAATAAAAGAAATCATAAGAGGATACTATCAACAACTATATGCCAACAAACTAGACAACTTAGATGAAAAGGACAAATTCCTGGAACACACAATCATGCTACACTGACTGAGGAAAAAATAGAAGATCTCAACAAACCAATCACAAGTAAAGAAATTCAATCAGTCATCAAAAATCTTCCCACAAAGAAAAGCCCAGGGCCAGATGGCTTCACAGAGGAATTTTATCAAACATTCCAGAAAGAACTAACACCAATCCTGCTCAAACTTTTCCAAAAAAAGAATTCTACCTAACTCATTTTATGAGGCTAATATCATTTTAATACCAAAGCCAGGTAAAGATCCTATAAAAAAGGAAAACTACAAGTCAATCTCCCTAATTAACATATATCCTGGTTTGAAAGGAAGTATGCCCCCTATAAAATCCATGTTTTAATCAAAATCCCATTTCATAAAGGTAGAATAATCCCTATTCAATACTGTATTTTTGAAACGGTAATCAGATCATCTCCCTGGATGATGTGATTTAGTCAAGAATGGTTGCTAAACTGGATTAGGTGATGACATGTGTCCACCCATTTGCGTGGGTCTTGATTGGTCTATTGGAGCCCTATAAAAGAGGAAACATTTTGGAGAATGGGAGATTCAGAGAGAGCAGGGCAGAAAGACATAGCCACAAGAAGCAGAGTCCACCAGCCAGCGAACTTTGGAGATGAAGAAGGAAAATGCCTCCAAGGGAGCTTCATGAAACAGGAAGCCAGGAGGAGAAGCTAGCAGATGATGTTGTGTTCACCATGTGCGCTTCCAGATGAGAGAGGAACCCTGACCATGTCACCATATGCCTTTCCAGATGAGAGAGAAACTCTGACTGTGTTTACCATGTGCCCTTCCACTTGAGAGAGAAACAGTGAACTTCATCAGCCTTCTTGAACCAAGGTATCTTTCCCTGGATGGATGCCTTAGATTGCACATTTCTATAGACTTGTTTTAGTTGGGACATTTTCTCAGCCTTAGAACTGTAAACTAACAACTCAATAAATACCTCATTTTAAAAGCCATCCTGTTTCTGGTATATTGCATTCTGGCAGCTAGCAAACTAGAACAACATAGATGCAAAAATTCTCAATAAAATATTAGCCAATCAAATCCACCAGTACACTGAAAGAATTACACATCATAACCAAGTGGGGTTTATACCAGGAATGCAAGGATATTTCAACACTAGAAAATCAATTAATGCAATACAGCACATTAACAAATCAAAAGGGAAAAATCACACGATCACCTAGATGGATGCTAAAAAAGCGTTCAACAAAAGTCAGCATCCTTTTCTGATAAAAGCAGTCCAAAAGATAGGAAACAAAGGTAACTACCTCAATGTGATAAAGGGAATATTTGAAACAAACGATAACCAGCATCATACACAATGGAGAGAACTGAAAGCCTTCCCCCTAAGATCAGGCACAAGACAAGGATGCCCTCTGTCACCACTATTATTCAACATTGTGCTAGAAGTTATAGCTAGAGCAATCAGGCAGGACAAAGAAATAAAAGGCATTCAAACTGGAAAAGAAGAAGTGAAACTCTCGTTATTTGTAGATGATATGATACTATGCCTGGAAGATCCTGAGAAATCTACAGCAAAGTTGCTTGAGCTAATAAACAAATTCAGCAAGGTAGCAGGATATAAAATTAATGTGCAAAAATCAGTAACGTTTCTACACATAAGCAATGACATAGCTGAGGAGTCAGTTAAAGAAAAAAATCCATTCAAAATAGCAACTAAAAGAATCAAATACTTAGGAATGAACTTAACTAGGGACATAAAGGACTTGCACACAGAAGACTACATACCATTGCTAAAAGAAATCAAAGGAGATCTAAATAGGTGGAAAGACATTCCCTGTTCATGGATAGAAAAGCTAAATATAGTTAAGATGTCAATTCTCCCCAAATTGTTCTACAGATTCAACACAGTAGCAATCAAAATTCCAACAACTTACTTTGAAGATTTTGAAAAGTTAACTACCAAATTCATCTAGAAGGGAAAAAGACCCTGAATAGCTAAAATCATCCTAAAAAAGAACAACAAAGTGGGAGGATTAACACTCCCTGACTTTAAAAAGCTATTTTAAAGCCACAGCCACAGTGGTCAAAACAGCATAGTACTGGCACAAAGACAGAAGCATTGACCAATGGAATTGAATCAAGAGTGCAGAAATAGACAACCAAATCTATGGTCAACTGATTTTTGACAAGGCCCTTAAATCCACTGAACTGGGACAAAATAGTCTTTTCAATAAATGGGCGTGAGAAAACTGGGTATCAATAGCCAAGAAAATGAAAGAGGACTCCTATCTTACATCCTATGCAAAAATTAACTCAAAGTGGATCAAATACCTAAATATAAGAACTAGCACCAGAAAGCTAGAAGAAAGTGTAGAGAAACATCTTCAAGAGCTAGTAATAGGAGGTAGCTTCCTAAATTTTACCTCCAAAGCACAAGCAATAAAAGAAAAAATAGATAAATGAGAACTCCTCAAAATCAAATGCTTCTGCACTTCAAAAACCATTGTCAAAAAGGTGAAGAGGCAGCCAACTCAATGGGACAAAATATTTAGAAATCACATATCAGGCAAAGGTTTGATTTCCTGTTTATACAAAGAAATCATACAACTCAACAACAAAAGAAGAAACAATCCATCTATAAAATGAGCTAAAGATATGAACAGGCATTTTCCTGAAGAACAAATACAGATGGCCCCAAAGCACATGAAGATATGCTCATTTTCACTGGCTATAAGGAAAATGCAGATCAAGACTACAGTGACATACAACATCACATCTATAAGAATGGCTGCTATAAACAAACAGGAAGCTATAAATTTTGGAGAGGATGTAAAGAAACTGGGACACTTTTGCACTGCTGGTGGGAATGTATAATGGTGCAGCCACTATTGAAGACTGTTTGGCAGTTCCTTAGGAAACTAAATATCGAGTTGCCCTATGACCCAGCAATAGCACTACTTGGTATATATGCAGAAGAGCTGAAAGCAATGACACAAACATTTGCACACCGATGTTCACAGCAACATTATTCTCAATCACCAAAAGATGGAAACAAATCAAATGCCCATCAACAGATGAGTGGATCAACAAAATGTGGTATATACTGCTGCATGGAATATTATGCAGCAGTTAAGACAAAATGATGTCCAGAAGCACATGACAAGATGGATGAGCCTTGAGGACATAATGCTGAGTGAAGTTAGCCAGACACAAAAGGATAGCTTCTGTATGATTCCACTTTTATGACCAGCATAAAGGTATAATCAGAGGCTTATAATACAGAATATAGGGGACTTAGAGATACATGGAAGCCAGAGTTGGGTGAACCGTTAGCTAATGAGGTTGAATTACAATGTAAGGGAATAGATACGAGAGTAGGTGATTCTCTAGTGGATTTAGAAGTTATATTGCCATACTGAAGATGAACAAGATGGAAAGGGGTTGTATAGACCTACGTGTCCCACTGATTAACACTAGAAATATGAATGAGTTCTCATAAGAATTACTTCAAAGATATAATTCTTGTATAAAGGGTATTTAAGTCCAGGGTATGGGGGAAAACTGCTATTGCATGCTATGAGCTATGTTCAAAAGTAAATCATCAGCGCTATAACAGCAACAGCAGAGGTAAATAAATAATGGGGTGAGGGACAAAAGTTAAGAGGAGGTTTAGATTTCCTATTTGGCAAAGGAGTGCTTAATGGTTTTCTGTCTCTTGGGAACAATGAAATTATCTAAAATTGAGAATGTTGATGGACTGTGGACTTTGGGGCTTCTACATGATGCCCAATGAATGCAGGTGGCTGAAGGATGCACTGACAGAGAAGTAGATTGGCAAACAATGGTGTATACTTATGAACAAAGGTTGTGCAGCTACAAAAGGGAACAAGGTCGTGAGGCATGCAACGATGTAAATAAACATATGGGACATTTGGTGAGGCAAAATAAGCCAGAAACAAAAAAACAAGAATGGTATGGTCACCTTTAGAAAATGCCTTTAAGAAAACAGGGGCCTCCCCGGCACCTGCCCATGAAAAAAAAATAGAAAGAAAGAAAAGAAAACAGGGGCCTAGATTATTAGCTTTAAGAGCAGATACATTAAGTCCTGAGTGGTGATTATTATTTCTGGATTTTGAGAGGCTGTTTTATATAAGTAACCTGATATTTAGAGAGAAGATGAAGCTGAATAGGTTGGGGTTAAAGTAATTCAGAACATAGGGGTAAGGAAGACAGTGTCTATATTTTAGAACCACACATACTCTTTGAGACCAATGGAGGAAAGTTTTATTTGGTCTGGAACTGAAATTTTCTGTAGTGCATAATCTAATTCAACCTATCTGTATAGCTCATTTGAACAATTGAAACACAGGAAGCACAGAATAAGAAAGAGGTCCTTCAATCCTGTATAGATTATTGTAATGCCTGGATACATCCTAGAGAATATTAAGCAGATAACCAAAAAGTATTGGCAGGGTCCCCTGAGAATGTGAAACTACTAAACCTTATCATCAGGGAATGCTCTGATACTGTGTCAAACTTTAAGGATATCCAAATCAATAGGCCATGCCCTCAATCCTGAGGCTTACTCTTGAGAAGCTTATGAAGGTAGCGGAGAAGCTTAGACTACCTATAGACATGCCTAAGAGTTAATTCTGGAGGACCTCTGTTGTTGCTCAGATGTGGCTTCACTCTCTCTAAGATGAAATAAGTGAAATAATTGCCCTCCTCCCTATATGGGACATGACATCAAGGGGTGAAAGTCTCCCTGGCAAAGTGGGAAGATGACTCCCAGGGATGAACTCAGACCTGGCACCATGAAATCAACAATTTCATCCTGACCAAATGGGAGAAAAGAAATGTAATTAATAAAGTATCAGTGGCAGAGAGAGTTCAAATAGACTCGACATGCTACTCTGGAGGTTGCTCTTCTGCAGGCTTCAAGTAAACCTTGCTACCTATCATAACCTAACAACCCCCAACCAGGACCATTCCCCACTCTAAAGAACACCTAGGGCAATATATAAAATTCCACAAGGGTTCCAGGCACTAGAGTAACATTCCAGAAACCTATAACCTCCAGATGGGTCCCTGGTCCAGATAAGTCCTGAAACCTAGCCCAGCCTATCCAGAACATCAGATAGTTCCATCTCCCTATCCCATTTTAGTGACAGATCCTTTCAATACCAAAAATTTAGAATTGCCATAGCCCAAACAATTCTAAAGAGAGGTATGGAAAAGTCAAAGCTGATGGTGGAATTATACGTAGAAAATAGGACTTAACAAATGAATATGGCTGCTGAATCATTAAATTGATATCTCTTTTAGTCCCCAGTATTTTAGAGCAGCTAGAAATAAAAACCTACAATTTTGAAATTGTAACCCCTGTCAAAGACTGAAATATGTTCTATAACTGTGGAGCTGTGCTTTGAAATTTATAGCTTTTTTATATATATGTTATTTTTCACAAAAAAAAAGAAGGGAAAAAAGTTGATTGTGATGATAAAAAACTATTTAAGCCCTCTAGCTTCTTATATACTGGAGCAGCTAGAAGGAAAAATATGAAAGGTTCTTATGGTAGCCCATGACAAACTCTGGGATCTGTCCTGTAACCACTTGTTGAAGAGTGCTTTGAAAACTATTGCTTTTTTATTTCTTTGCTTTGTATATATGTTATACTATACAATTAAAAAAAAGTTAAAAAAAAACACAATGGAGAAGTCACGGCTAGAGCTGTAAATATGGGAGACAGCAGTTTATAGATGATAATTATACCATGAGATGAAATGAACTGATTAGATAGAGAAAGTATAGAAAAAGAGAATCAAGAATTGAGCCCTGTGTTATACCAATAGTCCATGGTCAGATATAAGTAGAGGAGCAAGCAAAGAAAAAAAGTGGCTGGTGAAGGAGGAGAAAAACTAGAACAGCACAGTGTCCTATAAAACAAAAATATTAAGGATAAGTGAATGATAAACTTTCTCAAATCCTCCTCAAAATTTAAGGAAAATGAGGCTTGAGATTTGGCCATTGGTTTTGATAAAATGGAGGTCACTATTGACCTTGACAATAGTAGTTTCAGTGGAGTAAAGTTGTATGAGCCTTATTAAAGCGTGTTGTGAAGAGAATGAAGTGGAGAAGGAAGTAGAATATTGAGGATTTTGCTATAAATGAGAGCAGAAAAGTTAGGTTCTACTGGAAAAGGATTTTGGTCAAGTTAATACCTTTTTAAGATGGTGGTGATAGTTATATTCTGACCAGAATGATAAAAAGGAAAGGCAAAAACAGATGATATTGGAGAAGGAGAAAATTCCTTGACTAGGCCAGCTATAGGAGATGAGATCCAAAATACAAGTGAAAGAGTAGGCTTTAGATAGGAACTGGGACAATTCAATCAATGAACAGGTGAAAGCAAAGTTTAGGGTATGAGTATGGGGCAGTAGCTTTGGAGTTGGAAGGATGAGGTAGTTCTCTTAAGAATGCATCCATATCTTGACAAGGTAAAGCTCACAGTCATAAGCTAGAGTGATGATGAGGGAAGAGGTATTTGTTCTGATTCCCAGTATTTTTCTTCCTGGGATCCAGGGGTGCTCCATGGTTGTACCACTTGTGCAATCCCCCAGGGCCACACACACAGAAAGGGCCCATGCCTGGTTCAATGCTCTGGTATCATCATCTTGAAATTTTTTATATATATATTTTTTTAACAAGGAACCACATTTTAATTTTATGCTGGGACTTGCAAATTATGTAGCTAGGAGCTTTTGAATCTTCATCACTAGTGTTTAGAATGTCAGGAAGTGTTTTGGTATGGGTCTTTTTCAACCATTGTACTGGATCATAATTGGGCCTTTCCAATTAGTCACTAATATCCTTCAGGTCCATGAAATATTCTTGAATTGTTTCATTGATAATTTCTTCCCTTTTTTCTTTCTGCAAATCTTGTATTTTGAATATTGGAACTTTTTTCTATGTCTTTGTATCTTAGGTCTATTTCTGGGAAGTTTCCTAAACTTTATCTTCCAACACAAATTATGCTGAATTTTTATTTCTTCTATCACATTTTTTGCTTTCTTTTTAGTTTTTTCTTTTTAAGAGTTCACTTATGTTTCTATAGCCTCCTTTCCTTGTTTCACAGATTGTGCAATGTTTTTCTTATCTCTAAATTAATTTTAGATTTCTGGTTTTGTTTCAATTTGTTTTGTTTTGTTCTGCTACTGGTATTTTCTGTTTCCTCTGAATTTTGTTTATATAATTTGTTCTCCAACTCCAGTATAAGACACTTTCTTCAAATGTCTAGTGATTCTTGAATTTCCATATTTGAAAATAAGAAAGTAGATATTATTTGGAAATTTTGTAGGCAATTGTGGAAATTATTGACTGTGGGCTTTGCTGCAGTGGGATCATGTAATCCAGACATTTTGTAGTTCTTTCCGTTGAGTCTATTGATTTCCTCAGAAAAGAAATTTCCTAATTTCCTACTTGGGTGTATAATCCTGACAGCAATTTTCTGAGGATGAGTGGAGAAAAAGGGAGTGGGAGTCTTTCCAAGTAAAATACTGATTTTCACTTAAATCCCCCTATTTTTATTATGATATCATATATTACTGTTTTGCTGTGCCTTGTTCCTGAGTCCAGAGATTTTGGGGTATAATAACTTTAATGAATAAATATTTACTTTTCTGGTGTATTATGGGAAGCTAGTCACCCTGGGTGCACAGGAGAGGAAAGGGAATTTGAGGAGCTAAATGCTCCATATATTGAATTTCATTTATTACTGTTATTCATTATTGGTCTCTCTTCCCACTTCTCTTAGGTGTAAGCTTTCTCTATCTGTAGCAGACATCTTTTCTATCCACTTTCCATATTGTAAAATTGTGTTGATTTCTTATGTTTTGTTACCAACTATCTGATTCTCTTTGTCCTTTGTGGGTTTTTGTCATTGTGGGTTTTTGTTATTTATATGTTGTTTGATAGGGAGTACAGATAAATGTGTATGTTCTATCTGCTATATTTAAGCCCAACCCCCAGAATAATTTTTTTTAATTTTAAATCATATGACATGACTATCCAGCTCAAAACCATCCAATGGCTTCCCATGATACCTAGGATAAAATTCTAAATCCTTATCACAGTACATAAGGATCAAACTCAACCAATCCCTCCAAAAGTATTTCCTATCACTCTCCTTTCATATGTCTGTCTTCAGCCACGTGACCACCTTGCTATTCGGCAACCTTGCCAAGCGTGTTCACACCTCAAGCTCTTTGAATTTGTTAATTTCTCTCTTCATTCAGATATTCCCGTGACTTGCTCCTTTGAAATTTTCAAGCTTCTAGTCAAAAGTCATCTCCTGGAAATAAACCTTCCTGGTCTATTATCTTAGTTAGGTTTCTCCCAAAGCAGACTCTAAGACCAAATAACTTTATTTGGGGGATGATCCCTGAAAGCAAAGTGAGGAAATAGGAAAGTGACAGAGAGAAGAGAGGAAAGCCAAGAAGGGGTGTGTTCATGAGTGGGTTTTAACTGTGGGCAACTGGGTCTCAGTCTCTCTTGAGAACCATGAAAACCTGTGTGAAACACATCTTAGAATTGTAACCGACTCTATCCCTCACTAGTTTAAGATTGTTTCTGGGACATTAATTCTCAACCTGTCTCATGTGCTGTCAGAGAAGGTATTTATCAGGACACAATAAATAATAGGTCCCCAATGAATATTTAGTGAATGAATAAATGGTATGCATAGAATTTTGTGGAGACCGGTTAGATTAAGAATAAGAAATAAATCTGGAAAGAGATTTAAAGTGTATTGATTATCGTAAAAACAAGATTCAAAATACTTTTAGAGTATTCTCACATTAATTTTTTAAAAATTAATATAATATTATTTAAGATACTAACTAGCTGTAACAAAAAAACCTCAAAATAAGTGGCTTAAACAATAGAAAAACTTTTTTCTCTCTATTATAATATCAGATATAAACAGTCTGGTTCCTGTTGGGCAGCCGTCATGGATACATGTCATCTATTCCTGGACTCAAAGGCTACTCCACTCTCCCCATCCCCTAGCTAGTGGGGGAGAGGACAAGGGGAGAATAGGCCCATTCCTTTTGAAGACATAACCCAGAAAAGGCAGACATCATTTTTACTCAAATCCTGTTAGCCAGAAAATAGTCAGATGGCCATTTCTTATGCAGTTGTTAGACAGGTGACTGTGTGACCAGCTAAAACTTAGGAGTCTATTATTAAAAGAAGAAGAAAAACATGGATATTGGCGGGCAACTAACACTTTTCCCACCAAAAAAAAAATATGTGCATATACATATATACTTACACATGAACAGAATATTTCTTAAAGAATAATAGTAATTTCTGGGGAGGTGGAATGGAATCCCAGAGGTCTAGATAGAGAATATCTTACTTATTGTAAACCATTCTGTACTGTTTAGAATAATTGTCATATATGTATATTACTGTAGTGACATTATATATTTATTCTTGTTGCTCTCAGTTGGGTGATGAAAATCAAGCTTTTTTCTTTTCTAGAACTGGTCATGTGTCCTCTCCCCACTGAATAATATGGAAAGCTATCAAATTTTAATTTTTGAATTATGATATCTTTATCTCTCTCAATTTAAATAGTCTGGAGGATAACCTGGACGGCTTTGTTTGTTTTTCTTGTTTAAATGTGTGCTCTTTTGTATTTCCCCCCACCCCCAGCTTCTTTCCCCAAATAGCATCTGGTTGTATAGATTGCAGGGGCTCGTAATGCTCTCATGGCATGGGAGGTGGGAGGAACTCTAGGCTTGTGCTTGTCTTTAGTTGTGCATTATGTTGAAGTTTGATGCAATAAAGATCCATTTTTGGCCTTTTTACTATCTGTTCCTGAGTTTACAGCTTGTATACAGAGAGGATAGAGAGTGTGAAGAACCCCTGTCTCTGCCCATCCATTCTGCTGTATCCATTTATTCGACTGGGACTGTCTCACGTCGGTGCAGTGTCTCCCCGTGGAGTGGTAGATGCCCAGCATACCAAGTGGGTGGGGTAAAAGCCGCTCTGTCCTCAACATTCACTTACCAGAATAAATGCTCCCAGGTTGAGAGGAGAAGTCAGGACACATGCATCTCACGGTTGTCTCTCTCTCTTATACACACACACACACACACACACACACACACACAATCTCTTGAGGACAGAATTGGCAGATTCAAGCTTTCCTCTTTCTCCAAATCCATCTTCCACCCTAGTCTCATGACCCGGCCCTCATAGATAGAGAGGGAGCTATTTATAAGCTATGGAAGAAACCTTTTGATCTAAGTTCCCCAGGCCTGGTCCTTGATATATTAATGGAGTGAAGTATTTTTTTCTTTCTTCACAAAGTCTTTATTTCAAGGCTATCATAAGGATTTGGGGGGTGTCCAGAAGTTGTACCACTCTTTTTGCTTTACTTTTCATTAAGCTTTTGCAAAATTACAATGGTAGAGAGAACAGTAAAATACATTCATCACCCAGTTTCAGAAATTATCAGCAAATGCTTATCTTCTTTCATCTATAACCCCCCCTTTTTTTTGCTAGACTCTTTTAAAGCAAGTACCGGATTTCATATTCATTTTTGTTTTATTTTACATTCCTATAATAAGTCCAAATTTTACCACCAACTTCCAGAAATGTCAGTTGGGTTCCTTAGGCTAACTAGGAAGAAAATCTTGCATATGGAAATGCACAATAAAAAATTTCCTGGCAAATTGGAGGAATTATCAAACTAAAAGACCCATGGTTTGGGGCAGGCCATGGTGGCTCAGTGGCAAAGTTTTAGCCTGCCATGCTGGAGAGTCCTGGTGATTGCCCCTGCAAAGAAAAAAAAAGACCCATGATTTTCATTGCTAAATCCTTTACATAAAAAGTATTAGCTTTTTTTCCCATTTAGAATAGTAAATACCATATCAAAATTATTTTCTCACTTTAATAACTTTCACTTAAAAATCTTTCAAATTAAAAACTGTCATCTTTAGTGACTTTTTTTACAGACACAAAAATATTTGCAATTTTAACTTTTCTTGTTGAATTTTTCCATTTGAAAGTGCAATGCTTGTTATGTTGTGATATTAAGAAAGGAAAATCAGAAAAGAAGTTATAAATTCTCTGTGAATATACAGTATGTTTTTTATTTAAAAAATTGGATATATAGGGAGGGGGTTTGTAAACTGGAAAAAAAACATAATGAGATGATTATATGTTCAGAATTGAACTAGAATAATTCCTTTTTTTCCCTCGAACTTTCAGATATTCTATAACTTAATGAAGCTCTATCACTTCTATAAAGAAACAATATTATTTTTTAAATGGAAAAAAAATTAGATTTTAAGGACTTTCTTAATGTAATTTTCTGACCTTTTTTTTTCTCTTTTCATCTTATGGTCCCACCAAATTAAACATTATTTGCAATGTTTACCCAGTTACACAATGTATACCAAGAGTTGCATATGGCTTCTTACAACAAAGTCAAATCAATCTTGTTTCCATTAAACCAAGCCCACGAAAAGTTTCAAAAGATAAAGAATGCAAATATATTTTGACAGGCTTTTTACTCTCTGGGGTATGTGGAAAGGATCTGTAACACTGTTCAAACAGAGAGAAAATCCTGTTGAATATGCAAAATCCTGTTAATCAGTGAGTAAGAGAAAGAGTTGTAACCTCTTTTTTGCCCTAATTTGCTGGGCAATTTGATGAGTTTTCTAACGTATCTGATCTTCAGTCTAGGAAATTATCAGTCTCTCTCAAATCATAATGTTGTTAGGCAGATCAAGTTAAAAAAGGGCATTATTGTTATTTTGACATTTTTGGTTATGAATCAGTGTTTAACTATCCAAAGACAACTGAAATGATAGCTGTTGAAAGTATCTGATTAGGAGCATTATAATACAGGACTTATTGAATTCTACAACGGAATTCAGAGTCTGAGAGAAAAGAAGCAAGTTTAGAGATGAAATGATAAGAAGAAAATAAGTTAGAAAAAATATCATAGTACACTAAAGAAAGACAGAGAAATTTCCAGAATTATTAGATATAGTGCACCAAAAATTTGTGTACTAGTAAATTGTGTTGGGCAGTAAGTTTACCCAGATGTTTACCTCCTAAAGATATACAAATGAATTTTATACAATCCCTGTATTAAAATCACTAATCTTTTGTAAAAACAATAATAATGCTCCCTCAAAGTTTTTCTTGAGTAACTTAATAGAGTATTGTAAAAAAAATGAAAGTTGTTACTCTTCTACGCAGGTCCCTAATAGGCATCCAGCATACTACTCATTCTTTTACTGTGATTCCCCTAATGGTGGTTTAAATTGGCATGCTTTGCTATCTTTTTTCAGCAATGCATGCACATGTAGCCTTTTGATTCATGGTTGCCCAACCTAGGTTTGCAAAGCTCCCTAGCCTGTTATAGATGCTCAAATCATGTTTATAGAACTGAACTACTTATACAGGCCTTTAATTGCCACTTAGCATACATGTTTGGACAAAGACAGCCACCAATTACGATAAGAGCCAAATGCTAAGAATAGCTGCTGCTTCTCATGGACAATTATTTAAATGTTTAATGCATAAAGTATAAGGCAATAAATTTAAAAGTGATGTATTTTGCATAAAAGAAAAGGAAAATAGTACAGTAAAAAAAAAGAAGCTTTGCTATGACTTCTAGCAATCAGAAATCTCTCAAAGTGAGTATATCCTATACACTTATGATATGAATATATCTTATATTTCCTAATCCTTTAAAAAAAACTTAAAGGTGAAAATATAGCACATCTAAAGAGTGTTTGCTTTCTCTTTGTACAACATTAAGCAACCCGAAGTATTTTTGTCAGCCAGTCAATGTTCCAAATACCTCTGACCTTCTTGGTGCTTATCCAAATGTTTGCTTTTTCATGTAATGTTCACTCCATGGCCATGGTCATTTTTAAACATTAAGTTCTTCTACCTTTGGACTTCGGGCATTAATAGATGATCGGCATGTCTACAACATTTTATATGAGAAGGAAAATATTCCATCATGGTTGAATATGGGTAATTATAATAAAAACTAAAATTACTGGACACTTATCATGTGCCAAGCACTGGCTTTACAGGCATTATTTGATTTAAACCTTATAGCAAATAAGAAAACTGAGGCCTAGAGAAGTTATATAATTTACCCAAGGCCATAAACCTAGTTAGTAGGTAAGCCAGGTTTTAAATCCAGATTTGATTCAAGCACCTGCACTTTTAGCAACTCACCATGTCTTTATTCCAAGAACAGTTCATTAAAGCTTGCAGCAAATGCAGCATTTCAAGAATGTAGTGCATACTGAGAAATACTTGAATAGAGAAAGAAAGAAGAAAGAAAAAGAACTTTGTGGCTCTTCTCACCTAAAAAATAAAAATAGATTCCAAAAACATAACATTTGGGTTATAGCAGTTGGTTCTTAAGCTTGTCTCTTAGAAAGAAGCTTAGCTGTCTGTCAAAGGGGCTGCAGAAGGAGATAAGAAGGTGAGAAGAGGACTAATCAAAAGCATGAAACAGTATGGATTAAAGCAGAAGTTGATGCACCAGAAAACAAAGATACAATAAGAAATTCAATAATACAAAAATATTAATAGAATCAGCAAACCTCTGGCAAAATTAATTTAAAAAAAGAGAAATCACACAAAAAATTTGAAGTGAACAAAAGTACACATAACTGGATCTGTGACAGAGACAAATTTAAAATAATAGGAATTTCTGCCTCCAGGAAAGACTAACCAGGTGATTTTTCTCTTAAATATCAATTAAAAAACTCTAACACCCAATGGAAAAAAAAACTAGGAACCAAGGGTGATTGTGGTATTATGACAATATATGATAGAAAGCTTCAAACATGCATAAAATAGAGTTGTATAATGAATCTTGGAAGAAGCTAGGACCCAAACACCTAAGGAGAGAATACTGCTACTGCTGCTGATGATTGTGAAGTGGTACAATGAAGCTAGTTCTGGGAACATACCAAGAAGGTGGAAAATGGAACCAATTGCTGCTGCCAGGGTCAAAGTCATTGCTAGGGTGAAGCTGACATGAATAAAAAGCTCACAAGAAGGAGCAAACAAAAATTAGAAAATATAAAAAATATACCATTCTTAGTGATAGCTGTTGGGTAATAGAATTAAAAACAAAATCTTCTCCCAACTCTCCACAAATGTAGAACAGAAAGAAAACCAATTTTATTATCGAATCACCATTAAATCAGAATGTGATGCATCTCAGGAAATTTAAGAAAGAGATTACAAAAAAAGAAAGAAATCTTGCCTTTATATAGCCAAGCAGATACAATCCATTACATACATGTTCTCAAGATAAATGAACACTAGTCCTCAAGTAAGGGGACTTGACAGCACCACTTGTCAAACAGTTCATCTTAAATTCACCGGGAAAATGGGGTGATCTTTTTGTCTGCTCATTGCCTCTATCCAAAGGAACAGTAAAGCTCCTCATATCTCTATGACAACTTGAATCCAGATGCCTAAATTAAACTCCCATGGATATGGGGAGATAAGAGTGCCAACTTCCTTGAGGTTTACTTTTCAGAGAGATGGCTCCCTGGTCCTTGGGGAAGATATTCCTGGGCTGTAAAGCTGGGAAAAACTTTATTTAGCCTTTAAAATGATTTACATACTCTCAAAAGGGCAGGGAAAGGATTTACAATTACAAGCATTCTAAAGAATACTCTAACATGGGGTGTCTTTCCCTTTTTGCACTAGGAAAAAAATACATATATACATACATATATACATATATATATTTACCCTTACATAGTACAAATGTGTGACATTTGTGTTCTCATACACTGTTAAAAATAATGTAGTGTACAATCTTTCTGAAGCCATATGGCAATATATATCAAGAACCATAAAAATGCTCATATTTTTGACATCATAATCCACACTTCGTAATTTATCCCTGAAGATCCAGAGATGTGTCCCCAAATGTATGTTCATTATGGTTCCTTACAGTATTAAATTAAACTACATGCATTAATATGTCCTATGCAGATAGGATTCTTTTTTCCACCCTAGCTCTTAGAGTACTTATATAAACACATGATATCTACCTGGAATAGTAAAATAAAAATAAGAATCCAGGTTTCATTCCAAATGCAGGATGATAAAATAGCTTCAGAGATTGGTCTAGAAAATTGTGAAGTATAATTTGCTGATACCCATTTTAAGCAACCTAATAAAGTATAATTAAGAATTAAAAAGATAAAGTTGGGAAGGAAACAAGGAAAAGAAAAATTATAGCCATATAATCTATAATAATAGATCTTTGAAGCCTTAATAAGGGCTAAGTAAACATGGGAAAAAGGAAAGACCAAATAATTAAATTTGGACAAGGATTATGCCCAAATCTCCTTCTCCAGGAGCCTTTTCTAGACAACCCATACTCTGTATTAGTCACCTGGTCTCTGAGTACCCACTGCCCCCTGCATTTCCCCCTGTTTGATCACACTTATAGTACTTGATAAGGTGAAAGTTAATTTCCCTTAACACCCACCTGAAGGTGTGACCTTTGAGACGGAGGACTGTGTCTCCATCTCTGTGCCCTTAGCACTGACCCAAAGAAAGAGTCAATAAATTGTGGTTGGATAAAGTGGAGAGAGAGGATATTTTTTTCATGAAAAGGGACCTGACTTGTAGACATGACACAATTGTAGGTATACATTTATACATTTTTAATTTAAAAATATGAATATCTGGGTCTTCCAGGTTATGGACAGGTTAAAACCTCTGCTGAGCTTCTTCCATTCTCTATATCCATGCTTCACCTTTCCCCCCCTGCATCTATGCCTCAGAAGACTGATCTGCATGGGCTGTATCAATTGGCTCTCCTGTCCTCTGAATTCCATTGGGTTCTGTCTATAGGAAGTCCTGGCAAGAGCCTGGTTAGTAAGGGAGTGGAGTGAAGATGCTAATTTTCGTGGTTCCCTGTCTGCTGGGTCACTATGGGTTGGCTGCAACTCACTGTGGAAATTTACAAGCTTTGTCAGGCAGTCCTCTCTATTCAGCTACCTTCTCTGGGTTCTGGTAACTACTCCTTCTCCTTGTTCCTTCAGTATACAAGTAGTATTTTCTCCCCATTTACCTATCCCTGGGATAGTTTAGTTTCTAAACCCTGCCCACACTTTTGTAAACAGTCCTTTTATTTATATGTGTCTCATATTACTAAGTTAGAGTGTGCCACATAATACTTGCCAGGATCCTGCCCGTTAGAAGAACTTAAGTTCACAATTCCATATAAGATGTTGAAAAAGGGACAAATTTTGTGGATTAATATTAGGATCTTCAAGGTTTTTTTTTTAATATAAAGATTAAAACATGGATATCAGAGAATCTTTGGAGGCAGTGTTAATTAGCAGAAAAGTACTAGAGTTTTACTATGGGCAAGGGTTAGTAGTTTGGGAATTAATGATTTAAACTATAGTTAGAAAATAGCAAAAAAAAAACAAGCTATCAGTTATAATCCATGAAAAACATGATTACTGCCACGTTTCTTCCAAAAAAAAACCACAATGATGCAATTTATTCTTGAAATTTTAAAGAACAAGAAAAATATTAAGGAATCACTAGACAACAAGCTTCTCCATTATGTTATTCATTTTTATTTTCTACATTCCAGTACTTAGAATAGCACCTTGTACATGGGTACTGACCAAATGTTTATTGAGTGAATTAATCAGGAAGAACACTGAAAGCAAAACAGAATCATCTTACATTTGCAAAAAGGGAAAGATTCCACACTGGAAATATTAATGGCATTCCAGTCATTGCTAAGCAATGAAAACATAACAGACCAGAAGATGGATCCAGAAAATACTAAATACTTATGAATAAATAAATGAAAATGATTTGAATTTACATAGACTAAAATAATAATAGATTCCATTTGTTAGACGTCTATACTATTAGGTACTATATATAACTAGCTTCAATTGTCACATTACTACTCAGTGTAGGTAGTCAAGAAAGGCTTATAGGAGGAGTGACAGCTGAATTGGCTCAAATAAGAGGAACAGGAACCAGGCAGTAGGACAAAAAGAGAAAGAAATTTCTAGATAAAATACTATCATTGGGTGAAGTCATGGAGACAAGAGAGAAGATAAATCTCAGGAACTTCAGACATTTCAGTACTAAAGGGCTAGAGAGAAAGCAGGATTTTATCCTGAAGAACAAAGGGAGCCATTATTTCTGCATGGAAACGTCATTATCTAATATGCATTTTAGGCATGTGTGTGAAGTAGCAGTGTGAAGGATAATTGTTTCAAAGATTAAAATCAGGGCGGTACACCGGTGGCTCAGTGGCTGAATTCTTGCCAGCTGTGCCAGAGACTGGGGTCTGATTCCTGGAGCCTGCCCATGTAAAAAAATAATAATAATAAAAATAAAACTTTTTTAAAGATATCAATAATAAGTGTAACTAAAATGCATACTATACTATAAAGAAGTGTTCAGACACGAGTTATTATTTTTCTCAGGTTATGGCTTTACTACCATTTGCCTCCACCCCATGGTAGCAGTTTGCTTTCTAAGAAAGGGCACCATGGATTCTGTTCCCAGTCAATTGCTCAGTTTGTCTGGATGAGCCCTAACAGCATTCCGACGACCCTCTCTTTTGAAGGTACACATTTAATGCCCAGCACGGTTTTCCAGCACTTGCTGGGAGGAGGGTGCCACCTCGTGTTGCATCGCTGACTATTCACAAATCCTAGCATGCTTCCTGAAAAGTGAAAACTTGAGCTACTTGTGAATGAGGCTATTGAAATATCCTCCCAGGAGTAACTTGGGAAAGAAATTATTAACAAGTGTTTTTCTAACTGTAGCAGAAAGGGAGCCCAGGGCCTTTTTTCATTAGAATAATAGTACTGATGCCTGAGTTTAGTAGATTGGGTGCTACATGGTAGAAAATACTTGCTCTATGTCTTCTGACTTATGTTATTCCAAAAACAAAAAAATTATGTTAAAAAATACAACAAATAATGATTAGGAGCTGAAAGAGTAAAATAGAAACCTATACTATTCTCTCTAAAATAAGCCCACTCTCAATAAAATTTCTTAGAAGGGTTCCAAAAGGTTGTTTTAAAGTACATTACCTGATGTCTTCAAAGGAGACTGCAAGCCTTCACAGGGAGACCAACTATTTAAAGTATTTTAAAAGAATTATTGGAGAAATAAGTTTCCTTAAATTCCTGGAGAAAACCATGCCTAGATTTTTTTTTCTGCTTCCTCCCCATACACCTCTACAAGTAGTTTTGCTTTACTTTTCTCTTCTTCTGGTTTCGTTTTTTTTCCCCTCACATTTATTACAAAATGAGTTCCAAATACCTGGAAGTTTATATCTAATTTCTTATTCAAAGTAGAAGTCAATATGCTGTCACATCTAAAAGTACAACTGTCCACACATGATGCACATATAATACAAATTGGCATGCTGTCAAGATAACAAACTCTATCTTTACTGGGCAAGTACCACATATTAACTCATTCAATCTTCACAAAATTCTTTAATGTAAGTATTATGGCTTCCATTTTAAGATGGGAAATTGAAGTGCAGAGAGGATTATACGTATCTAGTAATTGATACTATCATTTCAAGTACAGATTTCTCTGACTCTAAACACCTATGCCCATAACCATTATGGACTACTGTCTCTAACCATAATACTCCAAGTCAAAAGCATCCATCTCCTAAGTACTACCCAAAGATAAACACTTGTGTGTAAATGTCAAAACTAATACAAATTTAGAAATAAATGACATTCAAAACTCACTATAAAGCTGCAGTAATCAAAACAGTTTCTTACTGTTCTTACAGTTTCAAGGAAATAGAATTGAGATATCTGAAATAAGCCCTCACATTACAGTCAATGTACAGACAAGGTAGCCAAGAAGATTCAAAGCGGGAAAGAACAGTGCTGGGACAACTCAGTATCCATGTTGAAAAGAATGAAGGCAAACCCTTACCTCACACCACATACAAAAATCAGTTCAAACTCTATCTAAGACCTAAATGTAGCAGCTAAAACTATAAAACTCTTAGAAGCAAACACAGGCATATTTTTTGGAGTAATGAAAATATTCTAAAATTGATTGTGAGGATAAATGAACAACTATGTGATGATACTATCAGACATTGACTGTATTTTCAAAGTCCCCTTGGGGGCCTGGGGAGAAGGAGGAAATACTCAATTTCGCCATCTGGGGAACTCCTCATATTCTCACAAGCAGTGGGGAAAACCAATTCAATAGGCTGAGCCCTTAATCTTGGGGCTCGCTCCTATGAAGCTTATTCCTGCAAAGGAGAGGCTAAGCCTATTGAAACTTATGCCTAAGCATCACACCCGGAGAGCTTCTTTTGCTACTTAGATATGGCCTCTCTCTCTAAGCTAACTTGGCAGGAGAACTCACTGCCCACCCCACTACATGGGAATGACTCTTAGGGGTATAAATCTCCCTGGCAACATGGAGACAGGACTCCGTGGGATGAGCTGGGACCTGGCAACATTGGAATCAGAAAGCCTTCTTGAATAAGCAGGAAGAAAGAAATAAGACAAAGTGGCTGAGAGATTTCAGAGTAGAGAGGTTATCCTGGAGGTCATTCTTATGCATTATATAGATATCCCTTTTTAGTTTATGATGTATTGGAGTGGCTACAGGGGAGTACCTGAAACTGTTGAACTGTGTTTCAGTAGCCTTGATTCTTGAAAAAGACCATATAACTATATTGCTTCTACAGCGTGACTGTGTGATCATGAAAACCTTGAGTCTGATGCTCCTTTTTTCTATGGTATGGACAGATGAGTAAAAAATAACAATAAGGATAAAAAATAAATAATGGGGGAAATAGAGGCTAAAAACTGGGTAGATTGAAATTCTATAGGTCTATGAGAGGGAGGGTAAGGTGTATGGGATGTATGAGTTTTTTTTTTTTTCTTTTTGTTTCTTTTTCTGGAGTGATGCAAATGTTCTAAAAATGATCATGGTGAAGAATATACAACTGTGTGATGATATTGTGATTGTATAATATGGTTGAACTGTACATGTGTAGATATTTCTCAATAAGATTTTTTTTAATTATATGTATGAAGACTACATAAACTGAACATATATTTATGCTATAACCCTTTATGCTCTTATGAAAAACACCAAAAGGAAAAAAGCATAAATATAAATTAAAAAAAAGACTTTGCATGTCAAAAATTTACAAGCATACCTCTCAAAACTTTTAAGAAACAAATAAAGTTGTTTCAGATAGAAAATGAGTGGGTGATACCCTTGGACACTAATGTTAATTGGTTCATTCAATATCTATCTGACTCCTTAAAGAAGGTAGAAGCTATGCAAGAAATTGCATTTCCCAGAATCTCTTTTCCTTGTGATGTATGTGGGTTCTGCTATGCAGCTTTACTCTTGTGAAACTTTAATTTGGAAAAGAATCAAATGGGGAGGAAGACAGGGTGCAGGGCATTGGTTTTGCTGCAGCAGAATTTGAAAAACCCTGTGGTTCCTGAGTCAGTAGCTAAATAGCAGCTTCCTGATTTAGAGGCATCCTGATCAACATCCGTGGTGTGATTCTGGAGCTGGCAATAGGAGAAGCTTCTCTGTCCTAATTTGGGAGGTGCTTCCTGATTTAGTGATATCCTGATCATGGCAGAGATGGTAACTTCTCAGTTTTTCAGATTTTTTAATTGCATCAATTGCAGTAGTTTTCTGGATGGTCCTGTTCTGCTATATGAATTTGGAAATTCAGATAAAAGTCTCTTTTTTTCCAGCCCTTTTAGCTAGTGTAGATTCTGCTGTCTAAACTGAATCCTGACTTATCCTTTACTCCATTTATCTTGAAAGTAAAACTGGAAAAGGATAACACAAGAATGGAAAATTGTATAGCAATGTCATTTATAAATATAGATGCAAAATCCTAAGTAAAATATTAACAAATCAAAGCCAACACTGTAGAGAAGACAGGGATACAAATAGAGATAGAGATGAAAGAGAGACAGAGACAGATGTGACCAACTAGGGCTTATTCCTGGGACTTCAAAATAGCTCAACCTGGAGGCTTCCAGGTCAAGATGGCAGCTTAACAATGTGCGTGTTTTAGTTCGTCCTCCAGAACAACTACTAAATAACCAGAAACAGTACAGAACAGCTCCTGGGGCCACGCCAGTGACCAGACACACAGCGTGCCCCAGTCTGGACCAGCTAGACCGGCTGCGAGCACCCCCCAGAACCGTGAGTTCCCAAAACTGCGGTAGCCAGTGCCCCTCCCCGACAGGCGCTTCCCAGAGGGGTAAGGAAAGGACTTTACCAGCAGCAGGGACTGGGCACAATCAAACACCAATTGTGGAACTAATTAACAAATTCTGACTACTAAAAATAGGCCCCCAGCTTAGGTGAACCTGATCAAAGCGGAGGTTGCTCATTTTTGCCCCGGCACCAAGGGGGCAGAACTGAGAGAAAAAGGGGGGGCGGAAAAAGAAGGAAACAGAGGTTTTTGTGGCTGTGTATCTACAAAGGCTTGACTGCCTCTGGATACAGCAGCAGGACTTTTCAGGCTGCAACTGCCCCAAGCATAGGCAGAAGTGAGCTCTTTGGGGGGCTTATCTGGAGCCTGTGCCTTCCCCAGGGGAGGGGTGAAGCCCCACCCAGATGGAATCCCTCTATCAAGGAATTCAGACACCAGGGCTTGCTAATTTGAAGCCATTAAAACCAGCCTACAACCTCTCCTCTGTCTCCACCACGCCCCCAGCAGGGAGAGTCTGCCAAAGTTAAAGGTACTGCATCATCTTATGCTGGTGGGACCTGCAGTCAGACAAGCACCACATACTGGGCAGGATAAGAAAAACAGAGTCCAGAGACTTCACAGGAAAGTCTTTCAACCTGCTGGGTCCCACCCTCAGGGAAAACCGATGTGGGTGACTCTTTCCTCCTGATAGGAGGCCAGTTTGGTCTGGGAAAATCTGGCTGAGGTCTATAATATCTAAGTAGACCCTCCTACGTGTGTGGGGGGGAAAGGCACCACACAAGCAGGGCAAGAAACAAGAAAACAAGAACTGAAAAATTCTCCTCTGTTAAACAAAACTTAAGCTAAAGGTCCAGATAAAGCTGAATGGAATGTCAAAGAACAGATAGACAACAAATTCATCCAGCAAGAAAACTCTAGATAAAAGAAGTGCAAGCAATCTCCAGAATAAACTAATTAAGGTAATTAAATGCATAGATGCCAGCAAAAAAATAACAAATCACACTAGGAAAATTGAAGATATGGCCCAGTCAAAGGAACAAACCAACAATTCAAATGACATACAGGAGCTGAAACAATTAATTCAGAATATACGAACAGACATGGAAAACCTCATCAAAAACCAAATCAATGAATTGAGGGAGGATATAAGGAAGGCAAGGGAAGAACAAAAAGAAGAAACTGAAAGTCTGAAAAAACAAATCACAGAACTGATGGGAATGAAAGACACAGTAGAAGAGATGAAAAAAACAATGGAAACCTACAATGGTAGATTTCGAGAGACAGAACATAGGATTAGTGAACCGGAGGATGGGATATCTGAAATCTGGCAAGAAAAAGAAAATATAAGGAAAAAAAATGGAAAAATATGAGCAGGGACTCAGGGAACTGAAGGAAAATATGAAGTGCACGAATATACATGTTGTGGGTGTCCCAGAAGGAGAAGAGAAGGGAAAAGGAGGAGAAAAACTAATGGAGGAAATTATCACTGAAAATTTCCCAACTCTTATGAAAGACTTAAAATTACAGATCCAAGAAGTGCGGCATACCCCAAAGAGAATAGATCCAAATAGACATACTCCAAGACATTTAATAATCAGAATGTCAGAGGTCAAAGAGAAAGAGAGGATCTTGAAAGCAGCAAGAGAAAAGCAACCCATCACATACAAGGGAAGCCCAATAAGACTATGTGCAGATCTCTCAGCAGAAACCATGGATGCGAGAAGACAGTGGGATAATATATTTAAATTATTAAAAGAGAAAAACTGCCAACCAAGAATTCTATATCCAGCAAAATTGTCCTTCAAAAATGAGGGAGAAATTAAAACATTTTCAGACAAAAAATCACTGAGAGAATTTGTGACCAAGAGACCAGCTCTGCAAGAAATACTAAAGGGAACACTAGAGACAGATACAA
>PVIY010034856.1:0-26793 GCA_004026745.1 Myrmecophaga tridactyla
AACAAGATGAAAGTTACTTTCTATTGTCAAGAACATAGAAAACAGAACTTCAGAGAATTAAGAATGAGAGTGTGAGGTCATTTCTCATTCTACTATTTCCAGCTTCCCAGAACAATGGACTCATACAGAAAGTGACCCTGCTTAATGCCTGATTTTTCAGAGTTCATTCTTATGTTAGCCAGTATGTTCACACACACACAGTATAGCCAGAAATAGTTTCTGGTAGTAGTAATATGGTTGCAGCATAGTAAATGCAATGTTCATTAGAACATGGATATGTTGAAATAATTATCTCTTTTTTAAGTAATTTATTTCATTAGCACTATGTGCAAAGAATGTCTTCTCTAAGAATTCCCCCAAAACATTCATGCTTGCTGACTTTAAATTCAATATCATTGCATCATTCTATGGGGGGGAGAACATTTTACAAGAACTCTCTACTACTGCAAGTAGCTTTAGACACCGCTTCCTCTCTCTCTTCCTTTTCACATCTTGCACAAGGTTACATTGTCTCAGCATGCAGAGGATTTTCACATCATGAAATCAATTATTGCTGATGTCACGAACTCATGACATAGACTATCACACCGAACACCAGTTTAAACAGTTGTCCGAGTCCAGGATGAAAGCCAGAAGTACCTTATAAACAAGAAATCCCAAATAATTTGATCTTTGTAGATGATCTCTTGAGGAAAACACAAGAAACTGATAAGAGTTGTTGACTCTTAGAAGAGAATTAGGGTGCTGGGAAAATGGGGAGAAGAAACACTTTTCTCTAAATATCATTTTGGACCTTTTTTGAATTTTATACCATCTATTCCCAATTTTAAAACACAAATTTAATTTTTAAAATAATTCACATTTGAAAGTAGTAAACTACCATTCCAACACTCAATGTTATAAGTAGCAAAGTTACCACTTCATATCAGAAGAGAGTGTTTTAAATGTTTCAAATATAAATTGAATTGCTTATATTATACCAAGGACTTATAATTGAGTTAATCTTGGTAAACTCCTTGAGTTTTTCTTCTACCTATTGGGGGACAAATATAAAGTTATTATTTGCCCCTTAGATTGCTTAATATTTTAGCAAAAGCAGATAGAGCTGGTTTGTGTGGGGATGGAGTTTGCAGAAAGACTCACCTTACTGATGGGTGAGTGACTCCATCCTTTGTCAAGGGCTTGCTGTCTTCTGGGCACTGTGTTGGGTGCTGGGACCCAAAGGTAACGAGACCCAGGGCTTGCCCTAGACAGGCTTATGCTTTGGAAAGGGGAAGGCGGTGCTCTGAATTCTCAGAGTCAGGATGAAGGGAAGAGGCAAGAGAAACTGAGCACCTAGGGCGAAGGCAAGAACTGGAAGCCAACATAGAGTCTAAACATCTACAGATGCAGCTAGAATTTGAAAATAAGAGGCCTGAACCTAGGAGAGGGAGACAAAGCAATGGTGGAAAAGAGGCTCTTTTCCACAAACCAGATGTCCACACTTAAAGCAAAGTGCAGTAATTGGCCCAGCTCTCAGAAGGGATGAAATGATCCCCTGAGCCAGGGATCCTCACGGGGCAGATGTAAAATGGAAGACCCTGACCTTTTAAGCTCATGCAAAGCCTTTCTAGGCTTCAGCTTTTCTTCTTTGTAAACTAAGAATAATAACACCTGTGTCATAAAACTGTGAGGATGTGACATAATGTTATAATGCAAAATGGTTACATAGTGCCTGGAGCACAATAGATGTTCAAATGGTTTGCTGATATCACTGCTATTATTGTCTGTAAATATAAGTAAATGTTCCCGGTGCCTGCCCATGAAAAAAAAAAAGAAAAGAAAAGTAAATGTAGCAATGGTGGATCCCATGAACTGGCTCATTCAATCCTCATTCCACTCTCCTTTAAGGGTAACTTATGAAACTTGGAACTATATTTCCTAAACTACTCTGTGCCTAGGAGTCTGATGTCCATGAGGTCTCACCAATCAGGTGCAATCTTGTGAGATTTGGGAGGCAGGAGGGAGACGATGGTCATCTTCCAGTGGCTCTTTCTTCCAGGAAACAAGGTCACAAAGACACAAGTGTCAAGAGGCAGAAGTGGCAGTAGTGGCAGTAGCTGCTTGGACTCTAGATTGCATGGCGGTTTGCTCCTGAAATAATCATCCCAGTGGTGGCTGCTGATTTCCCCTCCTCCAGTTCTCCCAGGGACTCTGTAAGCACTAAATTCCTGTATTAAATCCTCTCCATTTAAAATACCTAGAGTGATGACTTCTGTTTCTAGGACTGGGTCCTGATGGATTCAGAAATGGATGCTCATCTAAGGAAATATGACATGTAAACTTCTGTGCAAGAAGTTTTTTTTGAACTGCTGCTTCAAATTTGTTGATGTTTAAATTGTTTTGGACCAATTCTGTATTCTTATTGATGCTATCCTCCTTGAGAGCTGTTTACATAACACACTTGGAGTTTTCTGGCATTGTTACGTCTTTAATTGTATATAATTTTGAAACGCACTTTTATGCACTTCAGATGCACATACACTTTTGTGATGATTAAAACCCACTGTCTTTTCTTTATATTTTATTCGATTGAGAGGAAAATGGCCCCTGAAATAATTTTGCCTCCCAATATCCAATAAGAAAGAATAATTAAGAACACCGATTTTTAGCTGGGTATATTGCTACCCAGCTAAAATTTCTTCCCAGCCTCCCTTAGGCAGAGTGCTAAGATGAAGTTTTTGGCAATTTGATGTAAGCAAAAGTGTTTTGTGTGACTTCCAGAAGTTACGCTCCAGATGGAGAGTGCAGATCCATCTTTGACTCTTCTTCCTTCCTGTTGGCCGGAGTGTGGACATGATGATAGGAGCATTAACAGCTGTCTTGGATCATGAGTTCACACGCTAATCATGGCTAGGTAGGAAACTAGGAGCCCATAGAGTGCGGACCTGCCACATAGGCTTGGGATTTTCTACCTCTAGATATCTTTTACATAAGAAAAAATCATGTCTATCTTTTTTGAATCCACTGTTTATTTTGTTGCTGTTTTTGTTTTATATGTCTCCTAACTAATATAAGGGGAACCATCAAATTTCTCTCCATATCAATCATGGGCTAACTCTTGGTTCCTAAAAACAAGTGCATTCTCAAAAGTTGCCTAACTTATCTCTTATTACTGAAAGCCAGTAGAGCATGCTGCCAAAAATGCTGATTTGAGTTTAGAATTAAAGATGCAAAGTCATATCACTGAGACCAGTTCAGCATCCACAGCAGGGAGTCTTGTAAGCCAAATGAATAACTTTGACTTACTCGTATTGCTTTCAAAATTAAGCTAACGCACCAATTTTAGATTGGGTAAAAAGCAGCTCCTCCATCCTAGCTGATGGGTCCACTAGGACTGGAGTTATTGATTTGAAACCGCTGAGTTTTTGTTAAAGCCAGTCCTCTCGAGTTCATTATGTGGCCACACCACGGCAGACAGCATATCCAATGATGTAATCTGCTTTGCAGCTCCCTATTCTGGAGCCCATAAATCAGGGGGTTAAAACACTGGGCAAACGCAAAGACGCTAAAAACAACCAGATTGAAAGTAAAGAATAACACCCCACACAGCTTCCCCAAACCAATGAATATCAGGGTTGGTATTACATGTAAGCCCATCTGCACTAAATGAATAAGGAGTGTTTTCCTTGCTTTGATATTTGACCTATTAAAATGTCCAGCCCGTTTTCCTTCTTGGTATATTAGAGAGTAACTTATAAGAATGACAGATAAAGGAAGGAGAAGGAAAACCATGCCAACAGTTCTAGCAGGAGTGCCATTTAAGACCACAGGGCATGAGGGCTGAGATTTTAAAACACCAGCCAGTACATGGTTAGTGTTCTCAATTAGGAATAAGCAAATGTTCTTGAGTATAATGGTTGTCCAAGTTCCAGCCAGAATCCTGTACTTAACTGAATCTACAATGGACAGAGATCTCAATGGCCAACAGATCGCCAGATAAGTATTAAGAGCCATCAAGGCCAGAGTGAAGAGAATCCCCTCCCCCACGCTTAGCTGTGCCCCAAATATCACCCAGCATAGCAGCAGGGGGCTGTTGGCCAGCAGGGCCCGCATCCCTTGGAAAACAACTCCCAGGCCACAGTAGGAGGAGATGCACAGCAGATGATGGCAGAGGAGAATATAACGGACCTCTCTCCTCAGTTTCACATTCCTTGACACTATGGTGATAATGATGACAGTGATGAATGTGGCAAAGGAGAAAGTGACCAAGTATACAGAGGTCTTCACGGTTGCTTCGAGCCTCAGCCAGTCCGATATATTGCAGTGCCCAGAAGACGAGTTCATTCTCTTCTGGGCTAGCTTGGCTCCTGGAGGAGAAAAGAACAAGGAAGAATGAATCGGTGTGAAAGCCCCTGGCATGGTTTTCTCTCTCTCTCTCGGCACAGGATCTTGCATACCATCTTCTTGGACAAACCATGTTTTTCAGCATATGGGATGACTATTTTAAGTAATATTAATATAGGTCAAAGCACCTGGAGAAGTCATATGGGAACTTCTCTTTATTTCGGAGGTGGGGCACATACTCAAATCATCTTTAAAGATGATTTGAAAGAAGTACTCCCAGCACTCAGAATATTGCTCAAAATCTGGTCAAGCTCTTACTGCTTTTGCATCCTTTTCCATCTTCGACTGTGATAACCTTTTCATTTTGGAGCTCATTAAGCACAACAATATATAAAGTCAATTGTTAGTATGGGATGTATGAGCTTTTTCTCTTTTCATTTCTTTTTCTGGAGTGATGCAAATGTTCTAAAAATTTTCATGGTAATGAATACACAACTATGTGATGATATTGTGAGCTGTTGATTGTATACCATGTATGGACTGTATGTGTGAAGATTTGTCCATTAAAATATATTTTTTAAAGTTGATTGCTAACCATCAAGCACTTGCTAACACTCAGTACATGCAAAGTTCTGGTAAAAGCAGTTAGGGCAAGAGCAGGGAAGAGTGTGGGGCTGTGAAAGACATCCAATGTGTTGTTTCTGCCCTCTGAGGGGTAAGAGTCCATTTGGAAATAAGACATGTAATGAAGATGGAAAATAATAATGGCAATCAGGGCAGACATCTAATGAGCACTTTCTAAGGGTCAAAAACTGTTCTCAGAGCACATTCCTCACTAACTCTATGAAATGTTTTATTTCCCACTTGTCACAAATGAGGAAACTGACACTTATAGAAGCTATGACATAACTTGCTTGTGGACATATAGTTATTGCAGAATGGGGCCACGATCTAATTCCGGAGTGGAACTCCGGAACTCTCACTCTCAACTACTACAAGGAAGTTTATGCCAAATGACCATTTTCTCTTTCTTCTTTGGCCACTATTATTTGACCAGCCTGCTAGACCCCATGTAGGAAGCTGAGGATAATACTGCTTCTGTTGTTAGGAAGCTAGAACACCTCATGACCAGAAGAGTGGTGAGATTTCAGGATCGCTGAGGGAATGTGACCTCTGAGATGTGTAAGATGTGTTTAGCAGCCTCGCAAAACCTCCCCAAGCAAACACAGCCATGAATGGCACACCGAGAGGCCATCTGGGGAACCCCCAAATTACAGTTTCATGGTCTCCATGAGAGTCCCTGACAGAACCAGCAATCCTGCCTACGCACCTGCACCTCGTCCTCAGAAACCAGCCCCACCGTAGCCCTTGTTGCCTTGCTCTGACCTCATGACAAGTCCCAACACCTCCTGTGTCAAGGCCAACTGGACCCAGGATATACGTCTGAGCGTGGAAAGCCACCTGGTGCACTGTGCTGAGCCAGACTCTCTATGAAAAACCTGACTCAAGGCACAATCTGAGAGTGATGTCATGTACATGGCCTGAGGTCATGTCGGGGTGTGAGTGAGTAGAAGAGAGAGACAGAGAGAGAGAGGTAGGGGAGAAACAGAAATGAGGGAGAACACGAAGTCTTTGAAAGACCACGGAAGTCTTTGCAAGACAAAGCGGACGAGCTCGGTGTCTAACCATCCAATTTCACTGTGATGCTGGGCATTTTCTGTCCTTGGGCTCTATAAAAAAAAGTTCTAGGGTGGTGTGACAGTGGCTTAGTGGCAGAGCTCTCGCCTGCCATGCCAGAGACCCGGGTTCGATTCCTGGTGCCTGCCCATGCAAAAAAAAAAGTTCTAAAGTATATAAATGGGCCCTGGCTTATCATAATATTTCAATGGGCACAAAAATTTATATTACTGTCCTACAGGGCATGTGGATGTCACAATGGAGAGACAGCCATTCAACTGCCTGAGAATCTAAAACCCCACAGCTCTTCACAAAATCCCCTGCTGAAGCCCTGGTTGTTTCCTGGATATCATCTTGGTGGCCCTTGTGGAGGATGATCCCTGCTCTGGTGGATTTGGGGTGCCATCATCATGCTTCTAAACTCCAGGCACTTATTTTCTCAGCTCTCTCTAGAGAGGAATAGAAATTGTAATGGTCAGTGTCATTATCGAAGTCATCGTCAGGCTGTCTGTGAGCTGCAGATCTTTCCATCAAAACCCCTCCACGTTACACAAGAACCCCTCCATGTTAGACAGAAAAAGACATATGTGCTCAGGTAAAATGCCTCCTCCTGAACCTTCCACTCCCAGAGGACACTGGCCACTGCCACGGAAACTGAGGGCACCACTGAAGTCTGGGTGAAAGCTCTGGCCAGTTAGAACACTCTCCCCCAGGATGGGGGACTCGCCTGACCTGGGCTCAGCCTGCATCTGCTGCTAGTACTGAAGCCACTCCACTTCTCTGCTCCTTGGCTCCCTACATCACAGCTCTGCAGCATCTCCAGCCTCCACACTCCTTTTCTCTACAGATTCTTCTGCACCCACAGCCGCAAGGGCCATCTCTGAACTTGGCCCAGAGGTCTGCCTCTGGTGTGGTGTCTGGTTCTTCATGCTGGGCTTTGACCTTATTCCCAAGAACGAGATTTCCCCCACCCGACTCCAGAACATCCTCACATTGTCCCTGCGCCCGAGCCTTGTCCTGCTAGTCTGAGTAGAACCACCAGCTCTCTAGGCCCCCAGCACGATCTGAAATCCAGGGTGGTGGCTGCTGAGCAATGACAATGGGGCTCCCTGTCTGCTTGGGCGTTCCAACACCATGGCCTCCCGGGTTCACTGTTAATGAGTTTGCACCCCCCTGCCCCCTCCGCATGGGCCACACTCCCCATTATCTGGTCTTGCTTCCCCACCCCCATCCTGCGCCTGCCCAGAATGACAATCCTGGTCTGCAGCAACCCTGCCGACTCCTGGCCTTGCACTTTTTCAGGCCCTCCGTCCTCCGCCCCTGCTTTCTTCCACTTGGCAGTCTCCTCCCTGACTGCAACGAGCTGGGCCACCCGAGTTGTGTTCCAAGACTCGAAACCTTGCACAGAGCAAACAATGACTATCATTGTGCTTCCTTTAGAATAAAATGTTAGAAGTTACCCTTTCTTTTTTTCTCTTGAATTATTGCAGCTGCAGTTCTAATAAAGGCGTAACCACCAAAAACCTCCCTCCCTCCGGATCCAAGATGGTCGCAGGGAAATAGTCGCTGTTGGGAACAGGCAGGCACTCGTTTTGTTATTTTTCTATGTTGAACACACTAATCACCATGACATGTGGTTTCATCATTGCACCCAACCACACTTTATTGAGCACTGACATATGCCGTGTCATCCTCAGCTGTGTGGTGGCTTAAAGCTGTGTGCACCCCAGAAATCGTGTTCTTAAATCTAATCCATTCCTGGGTGTGAACCCATTGTAAATAGGACCCTTTTGATGAGGTGACTTCAGTTTAAGTGTGTCCCACCTCAGTCAGGATGGCTCTTAATCCTATTATTGGAGTTCTTTATAATAGAATGAAATTCAGACAGAGAAAGAGAGAAGGAAAGTCACAGGTAGCAAGAGGCTGAAAAGGAACCTGGAAGAAATGGAAGAGACCAGCAGACATTGCCACATGCCTTGCCATGTGACTAAGGAGCCGAGGATCACTGGCAGCCAGGCACAGAACACCAAATTTTGGGAAAAAGCATGGCCTTGATGCTGCCTTGATTTGAACTTTCTTTTAGGCTCAAAACTGTAAGCCAATATTCCCACTGTTTAAGCCACACCATTTCACGGTCTTTGCTCAAGAAGCTTAGGAAACTAAAACAGGCAGTAAAACAGTCACTGACTTAAAGAAGCTTATTGTGTAGTAGAAGAAGCAGAATAGAAACGTGATAAGATAGATTATGATAACTCAAACCATCAAGTCTCTTTTTATTCATTTGCCAATGAGTCAGACATCCAGGTGTGCTATGGAAGGGGAGTTCAGAATAGAAGCAATCACTGTGGCCTGAGGCAGTCAAGGAGGGCTTCCTGCAGGAGGTGAGACTTGAATCTGGCCTTTCTAGCATGAAAACTAGAGCAAAGCAGGATCAGGGATACAGAGGGAAGGAGAGAGGAGCAGTGCAGATCTCAGGTAAAGAGAAATCATGGGAATAAAGGTAAAACCGCACACAGTTTCCATTCCAAGGGGATACAACTCATTTTGTATCTGCAAAATCGATGAGGGCAAGTTTTGTTGCCTTTAATTTATTTATGGGACCTCAGGAAGCTTGATAATCTGCTCAGGATCGTACACCCAGAAAGAGCCTTCTGGTTTCCAGATTCACATTGTTTCTCAGAGTTATGTTTGCACATCAACAGCTCACGGCATCCAAGCTCATAAGGTAAGCCCCCGTCCATACATGCGACCTCCATTTAATGACAGTCCTTAGAGCCTTTTTGTTTTCCAAAATTCTAACATGGGGGAACACCTGTTTCCTTCTAGCCCAAAATGCTACCGTGGCTTCAGCTTTAAAATAAGACCCTTGGAGACAAGAGGCTTCAGCAAACTGTAACTGCCCTAACAAAATCAGAATCAGCCACCCCCAGTCCCTGCAAAAAAAATCATGCAGGAAGCAGAGGTGTGGTATGGGCTGGAATGGGGGCAGGACAAGATCAGTGAAGCACAGCAGCCCCCATCCTAAGAGCTCTGCTTAGGGCAAACCCATGAGGGGAACATGCCACCCTTCCTGTGAAAAGATGGCAATTCCTCAACAGGTCATGTGCTCCGAGTCGTTTCCCCAGGAGGGCAGTGCATCAGTGCATCCGTGCAAGTCCCTGTTCCCTCCCCATCCTGTGCTCTCCCAGTGACAGCGGGGACACCCGTGCCAGCGAGTCCGGTCAGAGTAGGACGGATTCCTTTCATGGGACAGCCCCGTTGCCTCAGCCTCGCCATCCCGGTTCTGCTTACTGAGCTGGGGGCTGTCCCGTCCTCTCACCCTGAGGCTCCACGAGACAGACACATCTGCTTCCGAAGGAAAGAACCAGAACCCTCAGGCGCGCTGATGCGAGCAGAAGGGGTCACGGCATCTAAAGCAGAACAGGTGGCACACGGCTTGTTCACTGTGAGCCAATCATCACTTTAGTGAGTTTGGACTTCTCCAAACTCTCCTTCAGAAGAAGGCTCTAAAATAAGCCATAAAATCATCCCATTTTTCCGATAAGAACCCTAAGGCACAGAGGAAGGAAGGAATGCCGTAAGGTTAATCTCCGCATCACCAGGCCAAATGCCCCCACATTAAGATGGTCAGCATCTAAACCTTGTGACGGGCTCCCCAAGCATCCCCTCACTTGTCTTGCCACCAGTCCACAGGGGCAGGGGGATCCGTTGGTTTCCTCATCTCCGTTTTATGAGAGGAAGAGACCAGGACGGACTGAGAGGAAGGCAGTTGCTAGCCTGGAAACTGGATTCAAACTCCCATCCTACAATATCTAAGACCGTGTTTTGTTGTCATTGTTTTGTGTTTGGTTTTCTCTCTTTCTTTCTTTCTTTCTTTCCTAACAGCACGATATTGATGCTCGTCAATTGCATTCATAAAAAGAAGAAAAAGGCTGAGCAGGGGAAAGCAGCTACCAGCCGTCACCTGCTTCCAGGCACCTGAGAGCAGGTCCGAGTAGACTCCTCTCAGGTCCTATGCCCCGAGTATTGCTAAAGGAAGAAAGATCTCTGGGAGGTGGAAGGGCTGAAACTTCTTGGCTGCTTACAGCCAGTCAAATCGTGTTGGCCAAGATCGGGCCAGAATCTGACTCACCACTGATGGGACGCGCCGGTCAGCTGAGCGCCACATTCGGAAATGGCTCCAGGCCCTCAGTGGCTGCAGCAGAAGGCCAGTGCCGAGGGCTGGCCCCTTCCCCGGCGGTGTGTGAATCCCTGACGATCAGACTTTCTCCTCGGGCGCAATCACAGGTCCCTTCTCCTTCAAGGGCCTTCTCCTTTGTTGCAGTTGTGGGTTTACTTCCTCAGTCTTAAAAAAACAACCACACTCGAGTCCTTGAAGCTGCAGCAATCTCTTCCGTTACTGTCATCAAAGGCGACACAGAGGAAGTGAGGGCACAGTGTTTATTGAGCGCCGGGCACCCGATGGCAGATTAGGAACTTACTAAATATTAGCTATTATTGTTAACCATCTGCAGACTATTTCACAGAGCTGGCGTGGAGAGCTGCAGGCTCTCGAGGAAGACCCTGACTTCTGAAGACAGAAAAATTACACGTTTCTCTAATGAGTCGTTTCCCAGGCAGTAAACTTTTTGAATCTTTGTTTGCCCTTTTCATACAGAGGGAAATTCTCAACCTTCCTTCCCCTTTTTCTCTGAAGATTATCTTCTTCTCAGGACTCATGGAATGAGACAATCCAGAGATTAACTACCTTGCTTTACTAGAAACTGTCCATTTCTTCAATACTGGATGTTTAAAATCACATCTTAACCAACATGCGCACATATCTTTACCCAATGACATGAGATTTTGAAACACTCAGGCTGCTTACAGAGAAGGACAGTCTGAAAAAAAAAATCCCCAAAACGAGAACATAAATATTCAAGGGGGAAGTCTTAGAAAGAAGTTAGTTAATAACAATGGTGATGAATGTAGCTCTTTTCATTTTATAATTTAAATAATGATACATGGGTGCAGCCTTAATACAGTAACAACAATATCTGTGTTACAAAGAAGATACAATTTAATGACACATTTCATCATCTTTAAAAAATGTATCTCTGCAGATGAAAATGAGGCATAGGCATCATTCTAGGGTTTTTGAGAGTTTATTCAATACGAAGTATAATGATGTCATATGTGACAACATATTCCATGAATCTTAAAAGAAACTTGAAGAATGAATTTTTAAGAAATTATGGCACACTGGCTAAGATAAAAATAGTCATTTGATCCCTCCTAGGATTGAGTTCTTTGCATTGGCACAGGATGAACCATGCAGCAAAAATGGCAGGCACGACAGATGGACAATTGTTCAGTCAGTTGGTGGTCAACCAGGACCTCTGTGCTCCCGGCCTGGCCTGAAGTTCTGGGCATACCACAGCGGAGGACATAAGCTAGTCTATGCTGTCATGGAGCTGACAAAACCCTGACTCCTGTGGCAGTCACCCGGCAGCCTATAAACAGGATGTCTTTCTCCCTTCCACCCCACCTCTCTAGATAGCAAAAGTTAATAGCAGATAAATAAACTGCAAAGAGCAAACTGCAATCTGCTTGTAGTTGAGCATGTGATTCATTGTCAATACTATCTCAGAGCATCTAGGAGGGGTTTGTCATTGGCCTATTGGTTTGTCTCTGATGAGCTCATCTTGTAGCATTTACTTAGGAAATACGCTGAAATTAATTGTGCTGATGTTGCACTATTGCAATTAAGCCAGCTAAAAGTTAATTTGCCAGCTTATTTCTTTAAGAGCGTTGTAAGAGCTTACAACACGACACATGGCAGCCAAGGTGGTGGTGCTAGCAGCCTCTACACTGAAGCCCCTGGTTTTCTTTCATTGCACAATAGCCCCATCCGAAGGCAACAGGACAGGCCCTTCATCTCAGCACACTGTGCCTGGCTTTCACCATAAACCTGATGTTTGTTTTATCAGTACAATCTTGAAAAGTTGAAATAGGCAGATTCCATGACGCTCTTTAATTTTCTCTCACCACTTTGACTTGGAGGATTATTGCAAACTTTCTGCCAAGTTTAATTCTATTTCCCCCAATTAAAGTACAGTTTAATTATATCTATCCTTACAAAACTTTTTTATATATTTTGACATTTCACTAAAGGAAAAAAATCCTAGTTTTGAAAGCTGTGTATAATATATATTGCTTAGCTAAATACTCCCATGTCTTTATTTGGTGTCTTTGCATGATGTATATTATACTTGATTGCATGTTATGCAGTCAGCTCTCTAGGCCTGAAAACGGCCTGATCTTAAATAAATGGTGTAAGTGAAATTGAAAAATCCATGGAATACTCTAACATTTGCCTGCTCTCAGAGCTTTTCTTTAGCCAAAAATTATTAACTTGAACTTATACTTAATGACTGTATAGCTGATCCCTCTCAATTGGAGGAAGCCTATATATTTATAAATTTCCATTAACAGGGATATAAGCCCACCTATCATAGTAAATTCTAGTACCATTTTGATGGCTTGCATTTTCCATAGCAAAGTTCATTTATACCAAGATATTGAAGGTCTTGGTTATTTTCATTAGACTTTATATTTAGCTTTTAGAATTGGCATAGAATTTTGAACTATATTTATCCTTGTGATTATCTTAATATATCACCAGTGCATTTATCTCTTTATTTAAAGGACTCAATTTCCCACAGAAAAGATATTGTTGTTATTGATGCTACTTTTGCAAATATTATTTATAACTCTTTTTTTATTGTTTTGCAAAAGCATTTATATTTTAAGTATTGGTGACAAAGAAATCCAACTCCAAATCAATGAAGTGAAAGAACAGAAGCCATATCTCGTTTGTCATTGTAGGTCCTGCAGTTAGCACAGGGCCTGACATCTGGTAGGTGCCCAGGAAGTATTTATTGGATGAATGAATGAGTGGATGTGTGAATGGAGAGACTGGGGTATGGGCAGGAATTGAAAAGTTCTAATTGATTGTAAATTATCAAATCGTTCAATATCACTTAATGGTAAAGTAAATGGTAAAGTTGGAAATGAACACTGGTACAGCTGATGAGATGCATGGCAAAAAATAGATGAATTTCACATTTTTTGAATTGAAGAAAATATATGAAAAACACAAACCTTGGGCTAGAGTAAAATGAGTGACTTTCTTTGCCTTTTTCTGAGAAGAGTATCTGGGGGATATGTTCTTCCTTCTGATGCATGAAAACCAGGGTAGCAACTGTTGTAATGAACCTCAGACAGTGCAAACGTGAGGTTTGCAGGAAAAAGCAAGGATACCAGAGAGTTTAATGAGACTATGTGAGGAAGACAGAGGCTGATAAAGAGATCCACCAGCAAGCCACAGCTGCCTGTACCAGGCCAGCAGAGTGCGCAGGGAATGAGGGCAAATCTGATAAAGACAAACTTGTCCATGCTGCCTGGGGAAAGGAAACAATTGGGAAATAACGAAATCAGAGGAAACATGAGCAATTCAAGGGGATCTAAATCATGGCCAAGTTTGCAATTTGACCCATAGGACTAAGAAGCTCTCAAAGCCTTCAGAATGCAGGGTTTGGAAAAGATCCTGCATCACAGAACAAATGATCAGTTATCACAGGAATTCTCAGTGTGCAATAAAGCTCGCAGGTCCAGGTGAAAACAGTGGCCAGGGTGCAAGGCCTCCTGACAGATGAGGATGAAACTTAGATAAGGGGATGATTGCTGGGATGTATAATTCCCATGGTATGTGCACAGCAAAGACACGAATGGGTTAATCTGGTCTGGTGAGACTTGGACAGTACCCAAAAAATCTGCCAATAGAACTACACAACTCCTAATCTGAAGAAGCCTATCCCAGCTATTAAAACATTTTACTGCTCTCTCACCACTTCCTTGGCCTCTTAAACCATGTACATCCATGAGTTCAGGCCCATATAAATCAACAGAGAATATGAAATCTTTGGCCAAAGAAACAGGTTGATATCACCATTCTCTGGCTACTGCCAATTTTATTTAACTTGAGCTTCAGACTCTCAGTCCAGCCCTGATCTTAAATATGTCTTTGTCACTTAGTCTATGTCTTGACTTCTGGGTCTCTGATCTCAAAACACTGAATATTATTTCTGCATGGTCTAGGACTGGGGGCCACAAGAGGTCCTTCACTCTTTCAAAGTGGTCAGGGTGGTGCCATGCAAATCCTCCAGGGCCCCAAAGAAGTGTGACCCGGTAAGAAGGCACACGTACCTCCCTGGGGAGTGTAGTCTCTGGATAAAGGAGATGAATCAAAAACGAGTGGGGACCAGTTCTAGGGCTTCTTCTGTGCCCAAAGCTGTAAGATTCCACATAATCCAGGAAGCGTTTCTGTCACTAGGAGACCTTCCCAGAAATAAGGGATCTTTTCCTAGAATTCAGAGGTGGTTTGCTGATGAAATTAGGTGCCTTTCTAAGTCACATCAGGAAGTGACCAATATGATTCCAGCAATGCAATCCGTGGAAACCATTCAGAACATTTGTGGACTCAACAAATACAGAGCGTATTGAAATAACAGCTGAATATAGAAGGGTGCTTGTTCCCTCCCAAGCAACAAAAAGGTAAAGAATAAGACCTTCTTAATGCATCACCAACAGTGAAGAAGCAAAGGGGTCCTGACCCATGTAATACCCTGAGCCACTTGACAAGTATATCCCCAAAGCTGAGAGACACTTGTGAGGCTGCCACAGTCTTATTATTTCACTTGATGAGTATGTACTGTGTGCCAGGCACTTTGTCAAGAAAAATAAGGCAGAATGACTGCATTTATGGAGTTCACAATCCTTCAGGGAAAAAGGTTACCAAAGTATTCAATATTATAGCTTAAGAGCTTTCATTCAAAGTGCAATGGGAGCCCAGAGGAGGGAAGCTAAAGTTCCTAGATGGGTCAGAGAAGATTTCCCATAGCACAGGGACCCTTGACAAATAAGAAGGCTTCATCCATCCAGCTGGCCAGACTTCCATTCATTCATTCATGACATGTGCTGAAAGTACCTTTGACTGTTCTAGAAGTTGTAGATGCAACATTGAGCAAAACAGACAGGGTCCTTACTCTCATAAAGTTTATACTCTGGTAGGGTAGACACAGACTATTTCCTTAAGACACCCAACCTCTGCCTTCTCACTCATTTCCTCTCCCATGTGTCTTTTCCTACTAGGACCAGAGAGCCTTGACCATATGACCTGGATCATTTTGATCCTCTTGATAAGTATAGCTGTCACGTGGGGCTAAAATGAAAGTTTATTTAGTATCACGATGGAATAACCCCAGAACGGCCTGATCAGATGACATCAGGTTTCTGGAAATGCAGAGCCGAGAACCAACCTCCAGGAGAAATAAGAGGTGAGGTTAGGGCACCCAGCCTACCCTAAAGTGAGACATCCTTACCTCACTTTACAAGTTGGAATCTTTCCTGCCAGTGAAATACTGTCTTCTTTTCCAGGAGAAAGTCTGCGGGTGGCAGGCGTCTCTTCATGAATCCGGGGTAGAGCTTCCAATACCCAGCATCTAACAGCAGGGAACCAAAGACTGTGTTCCACTGTGCATCTTACCTGCACCCCCAGACCTGAGGCCCCTGCGGGAGCTGCCTGATACCAGTGTCCCCCTGTGATTCACGCTGTGAACTGCAGGGCTTCTGAGAATGCCGGGTCCTCTCCTCAGTGGCCGCTTCCTGAAAGAACGCTCAGCGCCTTCTGTCCAAGCAGGAAGTGGAGGCAGCCTGGCCAGGGCCTGCCCCTCTATGATGGGGGAGGGGGAGCCCTCTGCAAAGAGACACACACCCTCTGTGCCCGTCCTAGGATTGGTGATCCTACATGGTATTTAAAGGCAGCAGGGAAAGGTGTGTGTGTAGAGAAAGCAGAAAAGTCTTCCTCATTCTAACTTTATAAGGGAAAATTCAAGCCACTGGAACCAGTGGTTTAAAACAGACTAGCCCTCAGAGATCTCAGATTTCACCTGTAGTGACTGCAATTTCATAAAAGAGGGAGGAGAACGGCAGTTAGAAGCTTCTGCAAGCCACAGCCAGCTCCATTCCAAAAATGTGTGCTTCCTGTTTGCCAACACGTCTGCCTTAAATCCCTCATGCTGCTAATTTCGCCACAAGTGTTATACACCAGCACTTCCTCATATCCATTGCCCTAGTTTCGTTCTGAAATTATTCAAATAATATGTGTTTGTTGTTAAAAATTTTAAATGTAGATCAGCAGTAAAAGAAAAGAAAAATTCCTCTTAATTCCACCACTTGAAGATAACATGCCTTTGACACTTTGGGGTACATTCTGCAGCCTCTTTCTTCTGTGCTGAGACAGATACTAGGATGGGCTTCACCTTACCCCATGTGGTAGTTAGATTCAGTTGTCAACTTGGCCAGGTGAAGTCACCTAGTTCTGTTGCTGTGGACATGAGCCAATGGTACGTGAACCTCATCTGTTGCTCATTACATCTGCAGACCGCTAGGAGGCCTGCCTGCTGCAATGAATGTTTGACTTAATTGGCTGGTGCTTAAATGAGAGAGCTCAACGTAGCACAGCCAAGAAGCTCAGCATACCTCATCTCAGCACTTGCAGCTCAGCCCAGGCCTTTGGAGATGCAGAAAGAAATCACCCCAGGGAAAGTTGTTGGAACCCAAAGGCCTGGAGAGAAAGCCAGCAGAGATCACCCTGTGCCTTCCCACATAAGAAAGAACCTCAGTTGAAAGTTAGCTGCCTTTCCTCTGAAGAACTAATGAAATAAATCTCCTTTTATTAAAAGCCAGTCCATCTCTGGTGTGTTGCATTCCAGCAGCTAGCAAACTAGAACACCCCACATCACTGTGGAATATCCATGCAGTTGGCCGGGAAATAGCCCATCCCAGCTCTGGCATGGGTCTTGATTTGGCTGAACTAATTTCTAGGGTTTGTTTCAAGGACTCATGCATAACCCAGACCCAAACCAGCCAATGCCAGGCATCTTCCTGGACCCCAAGGATGGCACATGATCAAGATGGTGGGTTCAGAAGGAAGCCTGAGACACCCATCTGATGGCTGGAGGGGGACACACTCCCCAGTGGTCCTGGGAGATGTTGGCAGCCACTTTGCAGCCACAAAAGCAGTCAGCATGAGCAGAGGCTTCACAAGACAACAAAAGAGATGTAAAAAGAAATCAGATCTTAGAGAACTTTTTGAGCTGCTAAGTGAAGTTACCACCAAAACTCGTCTTACTTCTCTAGTTTCTAGCTATATGAACCAATGCAGCTGTTTGTTGGAACCAGTTTAAAATTTTCTCTTACTTGTGACTGAATGCTTTGAAATGTACACATGTAGGTATTTTTCTAAAAATGGGTCCATATTGTACATATTGTTTGAATATGTACTTTCTGTTTAAAGACGCATCATAATAAACATCCTTGTTTTTTCAATATAAATATACTTTTACAAAATTATTAATGGAGCTACAGAGTAGTCCATGATATGGACAGACTATAAATTAGTTATCCAATCCCCTATTGATAGACTTTTACATTGTTTCTTATTTTCTTTCTATTTATATAAATAATTCTGAGTTGAGACTCCTAAATATTTAGGACACATTTCTTGTTTCCTTAGAGCACATTTCTACTAGTGAATTTCTGGGTCAGAGGATGCACTTGTTTTTTTTTAAAAAGGTTTTTTTATTCAAATTGCCAAATTGCCCTCCAGAGAGATTGTTTCAATTATATCCCAACAGGAAGGCATGAGAATGCCCAAAAAACTTCCTTCCTCCTCCCAGCCCAGAAACTTTAACCACACTGTTGTTATTGAGTGTAAAGTCTCTACTTATTTGATACATAGCTTCTAATTGCTATTCAATTCACGCTTTCAAAAACTGTGTAAATCCCAGAGTAACCAGGGCAGAAAAATTTTTTTAAAGTATTAGTGAAGTCCCCTAGAGGAACTGTGAAAAGTGTGGAAATATTAAGCTTCCCCATCTGGAGAATTCCTGATATTCTCACAAGCATTGGGGACTACCAGTTTAATAGGCTGAGTCCTCAATCTTGGGGTTCATCCCTCTGTTTCATACCTGCAAAAGAGAAGCTAAGCCTTTTTTATAATTATGCTTAAGAGTCACCCCCAGAGAACTTCTTTTGTTGCTCAGATATGACCTCTCTCTCTCTAAGACAATTCTGCAGGTGAACCCACTGCCCTCCCTGACTCCTTATGTGAGACATGACTCCCAGTGGTATGGATTTTCCTGGCAAAGTGGAACATGACTCCCAGGGATGAGCCAGGATCTGGCACTGTGGAATTGAGAAAATATTCTTGGCCAAAAGAGAGAAGGGGAAATGAGACAATATAAAGTTTCAGTGGCTGAGAGATTTCAGATCGAGTTGAGAGGTCATTGTGGTGGTTATTCTTATGCAATATATAGATATATCTTTTTCATTTTTAGTGTAGTAGAATAGCTAGGAGGAAATATCTGAAACTGTTGAACTGTACTCAGTAGCCTTAATTCTTGAAGATGATTGCATAACTATATAGCTTTTACTGTGTGACCATGTGATTGTCAAAACCCTGTGGCTGATACTCTCTTTATCTAGTATATGGGCAGATGGGTAAAGAAATAAAGACAAAAATATTTTTTTTAATTTAAATTTTTTAATTAAAAATTATTTATTTTTTATTTTTTTATGGGGTATGGGATATTTTGGGTGTTCTTTTATATTTTTATTTTTATGGAGTAATGAAAATGTTCAAAAATTAATCGGGATGCTGAATGCACAACTATATGACAATACTGGGAACCATTAATTGTATACTTGGGGTGATTATATGGTATTTGAATATATTTCAATAAAATTGTATTTCTAAAAAACTATATAGAGTGCCTATTTTTGTATATTTATTGACTTATTGTATTTCTCCCTTTCTGAATTGCCAAACATCCCTTGCTCATTTTTAATTGAAGAATTTGTTTCTTTCAGATTTGTAAGAGCTCTTAATATATTAAGACTTCCATGTATTTTCTTACTTTCTATATTGCAAGTAGAGTTTGCAGTGTGCCATGTATCTTCTCAGTTGCATATGGTATTTCAGGCAGCTCTGAAATTTTCAATCTTCACTGAAATCAATCTTTCCTCTTTTTGTTTCTGCCTTTTTGTGTCTTTCTCTAACTAGAGAACTCCACAGTCATCCAGGTGCAGCTACACAGGTGAAGAGGACCTGTTGTATGACAGCAAAGGAACACCTGGGGATGCTCGAGATACCGAATCCTTGGGAGGCAGCCATGAGCTGGAAATTCCTGTCCTATGGCATGGGCAACCACTCATCCCAGCCAGAGAGACCTGACTCCCTCCATCGCATCCCTGTTTGCTTTTCTCTGGTTTTGTTCCTTAGCTTGGTTCCTCTTCTTAGCAACCATCTTGGATTTGTTGGTCCACTAGCCTGACTCAGCACACAGGGGTCAGATGCCACTTCCTCCATGAAATCTCCCCTGATTCTTCCAATCAGAACCAACCCCTCCCACTTTTGAAGACTAAGAGCATTTTTTTTAACTTCTCTCATGGAACTTGCCATATCATTATTTGTATTCTAGCTAATTATGGAAAAGTGAGTGGGACAGAGCATTACCAGAAAGAAAGTTATAAAATGATACTGAACGTGACCAGATTCCAGAAGATGGAATAAAAAATGCCTTTATTTTCCCTTTGAGACTCTCATCCCTTAAAGAGTCCGTGATGCATCAACACTCAGGAGTCTCTTCTCTCTGACCACCTGAGCCAGTTTGAAAGGATGTATGTACCCTAGAAAAACCATGCTTTAATCCTAATCCCATTTTGTAAAGGCAGCTGTTTCTTCTAATCCCTACTCAGTATTGTATGTTTGAAACTTTAATTAGATTATCTCCCTGGAGATGTGATTCAATCAAGAGTGATTATTAAACTGGATTAGGTGGAGACATGTCTCCACCCATTCTACTGGGTCTTGATTACTTTACTGGAATCCTGTAAAAAAGGAAACATTTTGGAGAAAGCTTGAGAATCTGAGAGAGCAGAGAACGCCACAGCACCATAAAGCAGAGAGTCCACCAGCCAGCGACCTTTGGAGATGAAGAAGGAAAATGCCTCCCAGGGAGCTTCATGAAACAGGAAGCCAGGAGAAGAAATAGCAGATGATGCTGTGTTCACCATGTGTCCTTCCAGCCAAAAGAGAAACGCTGACCGTGTTTGTCATGTGCCTTTCCACTTGAGAGAGAAACCCTGAACTTCATTGGCCTTCTTAAATCAAGGTATCTTTCCCTGGATGCCTTAGATTGGACATTTCTATAGACTTGCTTTAATTAGGACTTTTTCTCAGCCTTAGAACTGTAAACTAGAAACTTATTAAATCTCCTTTTTTAAAAGCCATTCCGTTTCTGGTATATTGCATTCTGGCAGCTAGCAAACTAGAACACCTCCCCTCCCATTTCTATGTCCACCGCCATAGTCTTCCTCCCTCCCCACAGGGAGAGGACTTAATAGGTAATAAATGTGGCTGTTCAATTCAAAGGAAAAAATATTATTTTACATAGTAAAAGGCACTGGGTTATTGGGCCAGCCTGCTAAAACTCCATCTTGCTGGACACAAAAACAAATTCTATATGATTAAATATATAAACATAAAAAATAAACAAATATTGGGTTGTGTGATGGTGGTTCGGTGGCAGAGTTCTCGCCTGCCATGCTGGAGACCCGGATTTGATTCCCAGTGCCTGCCCATGCAAAAAACAAACAAATAAACAAATATTTTAGAAGAAAATATAGAATACACTCAAGGTGGGAAAGGCATTCTTAGAGCAGATAGGAACCCCAAAAGACATAAAAGAAAAGATAGAAAATTCATTCAATAAAAATTTTAAGTGTTTATTTGGCAAAAGCTATCAAGAATGAAATCACAGACAATTAAATACGGGAGAAAATATATTTGTGACATATATGGCAGGTAAAGGGTTAACATACATAATATTCAAAAAATTCTACAATTTGTTAAGGAAAACTAAATAAACAAATGAAAATGGGCAAAGAATATGTAAGAGCAATTCACAGAGCAGGTGATGGAAATGGCTGGCAAACATAGAAAAATGCCCATTCTCTCTGGTAGTAAGAGGAATGGAAATTAGAACAAAAATGAGATGCCATTTTCAACCATCAGACTTAGGGGGTGGGGGAGTGGCACAAGTTGAATAACATCTTGTACTGATCAGGAGACAGTGGAAATATGCATCTGGTATATTGCTGGCAAGAGTGTGATTGCTATTCTGTTTTTGGCACGTTATCTGGCAAAATCCACCAAAATGTCATATATCCATATGCCTCATCTCAGCAACTCCACTATGGAGAAATTGCTTCTACAGAAATTAAAATACCAGTATATAAAGGCATACTTACAAGGATGCTTATTGCAGCATTGTTTGAAAATGCAAAAAAAGAGTTGAAAAGCATCTGATTGTCCATTAGTAAGGGAATGGTTTAATAAATTATGAAATATATATGGTATTTAGTGTTGAATCATCATTTTAAAGAATTAATTAGATTTACAGGGATTGTCCCGGAGAAATATCTGTGCACATTAATAGTTAAAAAAATTCCCAGGTATTAGGAAGACAAATGGTTGTCCCAGCAGTTGAAAGGTGGGCCCGTCAAAAACGCTACGCCTGGGTCTTAACACCTGAAACTATGAATGTGACTTTATTTGGAAAAAGGGATCTTTGTAGATATTATTAAAAGTCTTGAGATTACTCTCTAAGCCATCTTGGCAGGTGAATTCACTGCCCTCCCCACTACGTGGGACACAACTCCCAGGGGTGTAAATCTCCCTGGCAATGTGGGATAGAAACTCCAGGATGAGCCAGACCCAGCACCAGGGGACTGAGAAAGCCTTCTTGACCAAAAAGGGAAGAGAGAAATGAGACAAAATAAAGCCTCAGGGACTGAGAGATTTCAAACAGAGTCAGGAGATTACTCTGGAGTAACCTCTCATGCATTATATAAATATCCCTTTTTAGTTTATGCTATTTTGGAGTGGCTGGAGGGAAGTACCTGAAACTGTTGAGCTGTGTTCCAGTAGCCTTGATTCTTGAAGACTATTGTATAACTCTATAGCTTGTACAATGTGAATGTGTGATTGTGAAAACCTTATGCCTGATGATCCTTTTATCTGAGGTACGGACAGATGAGAAAAAAAATATGGATAAAAACTAAATAAGTAATAAGGGGGATAATGGGTAAAATAAATTGGTTAGATAGAAATACTAGTGGTCAATGAGAGGGAGAGGTAAGGGGTATGGGTTGTATGAGTTTTTCTTTTTATTTCTTTTTCTGGAGTGATGCAAATGTTCTTAAAAATGATCCCAGTGATGAATACACAACTATGTGATGATATTGTGAGCTGTTGTTTGTACACCATGTCTGGAATGTACATTCCATGTCTGGAATGCATTTGTGTGAAGATTTGTCCATAAACATATTTAAAAAGAAAAAAAAATCTTGAGATGAGTTCATCCTGGTTTATCTGTGTGGGCCATAAATCCAATGGGAATTATCATTAAAGAGACAGAAGAGGTGAGTACTGAAAAGAGGAGAAGGCCACGTGAAGACAGAGGCAGGGTTTGGCTTGAGGTGTGATGTGGCCACGAGCCAAGGAATGTCAGTAACCCCCAGGAGCAGAAGAGACGAGCAAGCACTCCTCCTCTAGGGCCCCAGAGAGAGCACAGCCCTGCCAGGCTTCGGACTTCTGGCCTCTAGAACTGGGAGGAAATACATTTCTGTTGTTTTAGCGCACCAATTTGAGGTTATCTGTTACAGCACACTCACAGACACCGTGAGATAAGGCTGCATACCCCAGGCTCCTTGGCAGAGCAGGGTGATTGATTGCAGGTGGGCCCCTCGGACCCACCCCCTCACCCCTGGCTCTTTTACCTGCACTGCTTTTACCTGGGCTGCTTTGTGAAAGAGAAAGAAACCTCTAGCTCATGTGGCCACTCTCATTTGGGGGTCTCTAATACAGAGTCAAACCTGTACCCTAACTTAAACAGCATTTTACGGCCCCATTTTACATACACACACACACATGCACGCATATATATCAGCATAAGAAAAGATGAAGACAATTATATATCAAACTGCTAACGTTAATTACTTCAGGAAAGGGATTGCAGGATCAAAGAAGTTTGGGGGAAGATCACACACTTTGCTTGTAATATTGACTTTTTAAAATTTCTTAAAAAATAAAGTTTAAAAAAAAATCTGAGGGTGGGCCACGGTGGCTCAGCAGGCAGAGCTCTTGCCTGCCATGCCAGAGACCTGGGTTCGATTCCCAGTGCCTGCCCATGTGAAAAAACAAAGCAGAACAAACTGGGTGATCCTAACCCAGCTACTCACATTGCCCCAGATGGTTAAACACTGTCTTTATTTTTTAATAGTCCGTTTCACTTAAGTCATAGCCTAGTCTCCGTGGGTGGAAGAAAGTGGAACGAAGGAAAGGGTGCAAAAATTACAACAGATGGAGGGTCCAATTCTAAGAAGACTGGTTGAGATTGGTTCTATATCATTAACAGTAAATGTATGTTTTATATGGACCGGTGTTCAATAACAATGATATATTTCTTTTCAGTTGTGCATTTTTATCTTTTCAAAAGCTTACTAGATGCAGGGGCCAGGGCACAGGGGCTGCCACCAAAGCTGTGATGAAGGATGAAGATGAGTGGAAAGCATTTGAGCAAACCGAAGTCAGTTACAGCAGCCTCTGAGTTTAGGCAATGTAAATAAGGAAGAAGATGATAACGGAAAGAACACAACAAGGAAAACACCACAAGGACCACCAGAAACAGGCAGCTTATACAGTTCCCATCCCTGCAGTCCGCTGCTCAGCACTTAGAAAGCTGGAAGGATAAAGAAATGGTGCAGAGCTTTGAAGTAGTAAGACACAAAAATAGAGGTAGGAATGAGGTTTAAAAAACCCAGGCCCTTAAACGTCACTTAGACAGCCAGCATGCTGTGCTTAAAAATCAGAAAAGAGCCACACACAGTACAATTAAGGAATGGTCTTTGCTAACCCTTCCAAGGTGAACGATGAACAGCCATCCATCACCTGGTCTCTGCAGGACCTACGGCAACCGATACAGCCCCCTCGAGATAAGTGATCGGCCCCATTGCACTGTGGAAGTTTAAGCTGTCACAACTGCTTCTTATGTCTGCTGGACTTAGGGGAATGTTCATTGTTATATAAATGTGTGACTAGATTCAACAGTGTCTTTCGTAAGCACTCTGCAAATACAAAAACAAAAATACCTACAGCCAGTGGTCTTTTCAAACCCTTTGTATGTCCAGACACTCAGCCTTCATAAGAGTTGGCTACCTTGGATTCGCTGCACTCATCGTAAACGTCACGTGGATCACATCTTCTAGAGAAAAGGGTTACAGCTATAAGCATCGATATGAAATTTGAAACCAGCTCTACTGGGTTCCTCTCAGAAATCCTGCAGAAAGTCAGCCATCTGGGTTCTGATCTGCTGTAAAAGATGAAGATTTACATGACTTTAATTAACCTGTCCTGTGCACCACGCATAAGGAACACTCTGTAGTAGGCTGTGGCTGTATTAGACTTCCTGGACATGCCTCTCTGAAGAACTGATGTGTTCAGATCATCTCAGTAGGACTGTGATTTATAATTTAAGCTGTCAGTTGTATTCTGGGGTAATCACAAATTAAATTAAACCAAGCTTCGGTCCACCAATGGGAAAAGGGGAGGTGGGGAGGGAATAATCTTATTTCTTTTAGTAATTTCTATTTGTGTAGTGTTTTTCCTATGTTCCACAATAAGGCGTTTTTTGTTTGGACTTGGAATTAGCTCCTTGACAGAGCCTATTACTTGGTTAAGTAACCCGAAATACACATTAGGATTGTGAAATGTCTCGTGAATTTGCCAACCCCTAGAGTGGATCCAAATAGCTTTTGGTGTAATGGGCAGTGGCGGTCGGGGGGGTGGGGAATGGGGGCTCTACTTCAGTTGCTGCTGAAGTCTGTAATCAGGTCTAAACTACATAGTAAATGGTGAAGGATTCATTGACCTGTCATAAATTCAAAGCAGAATGAGCAGAACCTTGCCTAAAACCTTTTTTAAATTCCATGGATCTTGTGTGATCCTTTTCAAGAATTTCAGACACCATACTTGTACCCACATTTTAAAAGGTATTAAAGTTTCTATAGATGCAGTGATTATCCTGGCTAGCTCTATTACCAATCTTTTGGTGTATCTTTATGTTGCTCATTTGAAGAAGTCAGGGGCAAAAGACAGGTGACATAGCACTTGTGTTGTTAATAATTACAGCTTAAACTATACAGTAATTTTTAGTTTTTGAAAGGGACTTGAAGAAGCAACCCAGAGTTACTAAAGAGTTTCTTTCCATCTCATGAGATATTCTGGTAATTTTCCAGTTTTGTCTCTTTGGTTCAATAGAACTATTTCAAAGTGGTATGTGACCACTGATGCAGAGTCTGGGTTTCTCTAAATAAATCCCTTTGCCACATGCAGGAGTTGCAGGCTTGCTACTTGTCAGGGTGAAGCTGTGAAGGGTTGAGAAGATTTTCCACTGCTAAAAAACTTAGCTAGCTTCAAAAACCCCAGGGTGTGGTTTATACCTTTAAAAGCCTGAACAAAATCAGGCTGGGGGCTGCTCTCTGGTTCCCAGGTTGTAGGGATGGAGGGCAGCTAATAAAGACTCCTAATTGGCTTGCAAATTGATATTGTGTGGTCTTTCTGTTGGTGTGCCCGACAACAAAGCAAATGGGTGAATAAAACTATCATGACGTGGGGGTATTTTCCTGTAGGAGTTCAGTCTTGAAAGCATCAATGCAAGAACTGGACTCCTAGGAGGGTTATAGTGTCTTCTGACAGGGCCTGCCAGCCACTTCTGGGCAATAATGTTGGCACTATTTGAGGTGGCAGGAAGGATATCTGCCTTTTGATCCATTCAGGCAAGTAGCTGAGCCAAGGAGAGATTGGATGATTAAAAGAGACACAAGGGATTCTTGCTTAAATTGCAGATTTCATTTGGGAACCAAAAACCTTAAATTATCTCTTGAACATCAAATCACATATTTTCCCTGAAAAGTATGCATCTTTTCCAGTGAAATCTTGTTGGGTGCTGCGTTTTTGAGGACTGAACTTAGATGAATCCGTGGAAATGTTATTTTATGATATACTGTACTAGAAATCTGAAGACCTGTAGCAGATATAAAATTCCAACTCTTGTTATTACTTTTGAAAAGGTTGTGAAACTATCAAAAATGCACATGAATCAAGTTTTAATATACTGTATGGTGGGTAGATCAGGCTGTCCATTGTACCATTTCTTTCTTTGAATTCTCAGGCAAGGTTTTGGCAGTGCAGGAACTCTGTAACATTAACAAATTCAATAAAAAGTAAATTTATGGAAAAGATAGCTTACTAGAAAATATTGCAGAACTATCTACTGAATTCTGAATTTTAACATATAATATGTATCTCAATATAATATTTTCCCCTTAAAAGGAAAATCTTTAAAATATGTTCAATACAAATATGACAAAAAATTCTTATATTAAGAAAGTCCTTGTAAACTTTAAATATATAATTACCTATGCCTGTAAACATGCAAATAAGTTATGTTTTAAAATATATATAGATATACATCTCCTTCATGCATAGAAAAAGATACCACAAGATTATTGGGTTAATTATGGGGATCCTTAGGAAAAGTTTGAGTTTTTATATTATTCAGGTTT
>PVIY010034857.1:0-19649 GCA_004026745.1 Myrmecophaga tridactyla
TGACACGGAACGAATGAGAACTGAATGGTAATATATTTTTAAACGCTCATATTTTGTTTGTTTCTCCTCTCACGTTTTTCTTGGTGGTTCTTTTTTTTTTTTCCTGCACAATTCTAATACCATTGTTCGTCAAACCCTGGCTGGCATCTGTGGCCGCAACTTTTTTTTTTTTTTTTTTTTTAAGAGAACAATCACGTAGGGAAGTAATTTCACAGTCAGCACCGCTGGAAGGCCGGCTGGCAGCAAGGACAGAACAGAGCAAGGCTGTAAAAATTACTCGAAAGGGGAAGAAAACCCTTGAAAGTTTCAGGCCCACCCTCCTGCCCCAAAGGAGAAAATACATGTATCTGAAGCCGTTTGGTACGAAGCCTTTATGCTGTGTCACAGGCGCCCCTTCGTCTGCTCTCACTCCGTGTGGCAACATCTTTCTGAGAAGCTTTCGCCTCAATCTCTAGAAGCAGAAACAAAACAAGTCCCCCCCCCACCACCCGCCACATCATCCAAGTATACGAGGGATAAAATTACATTTGTACAAAAATATATATATATATTTTTACCTTTCCCGATGCTTTAGACATTTTTTTTTCCTTATCTGCACTCTCTCTGTGTGTTTGTCATCCTCTCTAAAGTGTAAAGTGTTAGCGATTCGTCCCGTCTAAGGCTTTGCTAAAGATTGGGAACTGCTAAAGCTGTTTGCTCCAAAGCATCTTAAAATAGATGCATCTCCTTGCCTTGAGATATTCAATCAAACCCGGATTTCACCAGAGGAGGGGTCCTTAGGTACTTGCTTACATGAAGCAAATGTACAGGAGAAAGAAAGAGAAGTCTTGATTAAAAATAAACAGGAGACGTCGGTGGCCGCTGTATGATGCTGTGCGCTGATGGCAGGTGGCTCCTATGTACAGGCTGCGCACGACACACCCGGACGGGCACCGGGCCTTGCGCCCCGACTCCACGATGGGGACATCAGCTGGTTCCCCACAGGCCGGCGCCTTGGAGGTCCTGGCCTCCTTCAGGAACGCCACGACGTGCCAACGGCGGGCGTGTGGCGCTCTCTCCACCCCCCCGGAGGCTGCATGTGTCCGGGCTGTGCTGGCGGCACCACGGAAAACACCTGACGTGGGGAGGTCGGGGCCTGGGTCTGCCATTTGCACACACTCAGGCACGGGTGTCTTCGCTGCTCCGCGCATCAGCGCTGCAGGGGGTGGCGCCGTGGAACATTCCAGAGGCTCAGGGGGCAGCCTTCCAGGCCTGTGTTGCACAGCCGAGCCCAGATGGCTGACGAGCTGATGTTAGTGCTATCTTTAGAAAATTAAAGATTCTCCCACCAAAATAATAACAATATAATAATAATAATTACAAAAAAAAATCACCATAATTGAACCAGATTTGTAAGAATCTTAAAGGTCTGGTTAAATAGAAGTCCTACTCCTACCGAGCGAGCTGCCCCTTTCCCAGGCTTCCCTTCCAGAGTCTTGCATTTACGATGATGGGACCAGAGGTGGAGAGGAGGCCGTGAAGGTGGAATGGGCCCACAGTGCTCGAGGGTGGCGGTTAAGGCTCGGCGGGCACCAGCCGGCCTGAGGGGTGAGGGCAGGGGTCCCCAAGGCGCAGGGCTTTTGGCCTGTCCCCGGGTTTCCACCACGGGTGGGCTTGGCTGCCGAAGGCACCAAGGGCTCTTGGGTGGGTGTGGAGGCTTTCTAACTTTCCCCCAAGCGGGCAGAAGTCCCCGAGGGTGCCCTGTCACTCTGCCAGTCACACCGTGTCCCCCAAGGCTGCCAGGACTTTCTGGTGGTGTCTGGGGGCAGAGACAGGTGGCACACTGAGTCCCGTCTCTGGGCCAGGCCAGCCAGGAGCCCGTGGCAGGGACGCCTATCCCAGGCGCCTGCTCTCTCACCCGGCCCTGCAGCCTCCATGTTAAAGGGCAGCTCCCAGGCAGGGCCCAGAGAGGAAGGAGATGTTTTTGGAATATTTTATGGACTTCCGTCCAAGCCCAGGCTCTACTGTAGCCTCCACCCAGGTACCTCATACTTGGCTCTGGCCGGGCCTCCTGGAAGGCAAAGAATGGACAGTTTCTTCTCCCACGGAGCCCTGGAAGCCAGCCCTTTTCCCTGCCCAGCCCCTTGGAGCCCCAGGGCCGCTCACTCTCTGGACCAGATGGGGCGCAGACCTGGAGGAGAACAGCTCCCACCCCGTTTCAGGGAGCACGGCAGGGTGGGGAGGTGTGGGGGCCCGGCTAAGCTCCCCCAACTACTGCAGAACTTCCCCCAGCGAGCTGAGAAGGCAAGAGTCTCCAGCCGCCAACCACACCACCCTGCTCTGGTGCCCACTGCTGGTACATGCTAGGGACACAGGGTCCAAAACATGAATGTGGGGGTGACAGTGCCAAAGAGGTCAGCTCAACCTGAGAGCCCCCCAGGAGGCAGAGCACCCCACCTGAGCTGGGCCAGAGATGCCGGAGGGATTCGGGGCTGGCAGGAAGCTCGGCCTGGGGGAACTGGGCAGGGGGTGGCCCGAGCTGAGTCCTCAACTGGAACAGAGGCCCAGGGGCGCCCAGGTGCAGCTCAGGGTGGATAAAGCCGCTCACAACAAAACAATGGCTTGGGGACCGCTGGCTTGTGATGCAAAGGTGCTGGGACGCAGACAGGGAAGGGGGCCTGAGAGGAGTCCCCCAGTGGAGCCCCGTGGCTGCAGAGTGACCGGGCAGTGCTCAAGGACATGGCCTGCTGGGCCCTTCCTTGGATGGTGGTGAGCAGGGGTGCAGTGCCCCCACCCCCTGGGGCCTGTGCTCCCACAAGCCTCTGGCACCTGCCGCCCTCCCTTCTCCCAAACGTCCTTGCTGCTTGAAGACCCCTGGGGAAAATCCACCAGCAATCCTGCTCCTTCCCATCCTGCGAGCCCTAGGGATGCCAAAAAGGAGACCGGTGTGTGCCGCGGGCATTTACAGACATCAGCGATCTGCCTTGAAACGGTCCATGCCCTCCCAGGAAGGCCACTGGAGAGTGACACCCGGCCCTGTCTGAGACTGGGCTGGCCCTCAAGGAACCAGGGGCTCGCCTGGGCCCACCTGGCAGACTCAAAGAGGATTCAGGGGTGGCTAGATGGCAGGAGGTTGCAGTTGAATGTGACCATGCGTGGAAGCTAAAACCAGGACTATGCCGAGGAGGGACGGGTGGGCACGCCCCAGCAGCCCCCCACCCCAAGGTCAGCTCGTGTTCTCAGGGGCTCGGGGCTAGACTGCCAGTTATCTTTGGAAGAAAGACCATGCAGCCATCTCTCTGGGCCAAGGAAAGCATGCTTGTCCCACAGTTCCCGCCGGTCTTCCCAGGGGCTGGGGGTCTTCTACAGTGAAGCACCAGCCTGCCCCTGACCTGCTCTTCCTGCTGACCCCAGGTGGGCCAGCAGGCCCCACGCCAAGGAGGCAGAGGTGGCCGCTCCCCACGGGAGGGCCATGCAGGGATATTTCCAAAACCAGCAATAGCAAACAGCAACCCAAACGAGCCCACCCTGCCACCACCCAGGGCTCCAGGGCCCAGGACACCCAGACACTCACGACCCAGCTGGGTCTGATCCCAGTTCTCGCAGCTCCCACTGTCGCCTGGGAAAGCCACTGCCCTTGGCCAAAACCAAGTGGTGACCCAATGACAAGCGCGACTCAGGCAGAGCAGCGCCAGGCTGAGCCTCGAGGTCCGAAGAGGCCAGGGGAGGAGGGGCGGGGAGGGTGGGCCGAGGGGCGGCGTCGGGCGCGGGGCAGGCCTAAGTCATTTGGTGCGGGGCCTCCAGCATCTCCATGAGGAAGGTGTCGATTGGCGTGTCCCCGATGAGCTTAAAGAAGAAGAGGTGCTCCAGGCACTTGAGGCCGATGGAGCGCAGGGCTGGCAGGCGCAGCAGCAGCTTGGCGAACCTGTGGGAAGGCATGGCGGGTGAGCCGCAGGGGCCACCACCTCCAGCCTGCTGCAGGAAGCGCAGCAACAGCTCACAGATGCGGACAGCGTCAGGGCCAGGCTGTCTTTCGAGAAGAGGAGGGGGCACCGTGAGCAGAGGAAACACAGGAGGCTGGGGCTGAGAGGCAAGAGTCTGCAGGGTTGCTCTGGTTCAGACCCGCTACCCATCTGCAGTGGGGGCCCAGGCCCCCAGCACCCCCAGAACCCCCTGCCACCCACCAGGTCCAGCACCCAGACCCCGAGAGAAGCAGAGATGGGGAAGGAACCAGTGGCTGGGATGGGCTGTGTACAGCTCTGTGGGGAAGGTTCAAAGACATAGGCTTTCACCAAGGGCAGTGGGGAGCCACAGCAGGATTTTAAGTAGGGGAGAGAGTTGTGTGAACGGATGTACAAGTTATCAGCAACAACCCTAACTGCCATGGGGAGATTAAAGGCTGTGGCAGCTGTCCTAGCAAGAGGCAGTGGGGCCAGTGCTGGCACAGGGGGGTGGGGATAGAGATGAGAGGGCAGCGTCACAGGTGACACTCTGGAGCTGGAGGTGGCAGGAGTCGTGGGGGCGCTGGGCGCTGGGCCATCACTGTGGATGGGGAGCAGGTCTGTGCTGCAGCAAGCCCCTCCCCCAGCTCTGTGGGTGCAGCCAGGATGCTCAGGAGAGGCTCTTCCCTCAGCCCCCTGCCTGGGGCCCCTTCCCCAAAAAGGGCTCTGCTGAGCTGGGGCCAGAGGTGCGGGCAGGGAGGCTGGCGGACACCTGGGGTGGGTGGGTGCGTGGGCCTGGCCCCGCCCCTGGGGAGTTTCCTGAGGAGGGGACTGGGCAGGAGTCACAGTGTGGGGGGGAGGGGGCGTGTGTCTCGGAGGACAATTGTCAGGGTCAGCCACTCCAGGCTCAGGGGTGACAGAGGCTGAGGATGGTTCCAGGCCTCCCTGGTGCTCCACGCGGGCCCCGTTAATCACCAACAACGCCTCGTTTCAGGGGAAAAGCCCGTGGCTGGCTGCGGGACAACCCGCGCTTGAAGGCTAGAAGGCAGCCTCGCGGCTGGAGCGGGGCCAGGGTGCGCGCTGTTTCTGCTGAGCTGGCGAGATGGGCTGTGGGCAGGGAGCCAGGAAAAACAGGCCGCTGCCACCATCTCCCGGGACGTCTCACTTTAAACCAAACCAGATGAGGGCTGAGAAGGGAGCGGGCCCAGTTAACCCTCTGGGTGCCGGTCGGCGAGGTGGACCCAGGGAGCCCCGGGGGCGTAGAGGGGTGCCCCATCTGGTCCACCCCCCTCTGCCTGGGCCAGGAGGTGCCCTCTTGAGGAAGGAGTGGAATCAGGACAACTGACAGTACTCGCCACTAATCCTCTGCGTTCCCCACCCTTCTCCTGGGCACCGACTGGGAACCCAGGACTGTGCACCCAGAAAAGACACAACCCCTCCTGGACTTCAGGGGGAGACCAGCTCTGTCCTCAGCCCCTGTTCCATGTGCATTTATAAAGCGCCTACTGTATGCTACTGCCGACCTATGTTAGACAAGAACCAGCCCCGACTTCATCTATTCTCTCAACAAACACAAGCACTGAAAGTTCACCGGCCTGGGACTGGCCTCTGCTGGGGGCAGAGCGTGTATGGACAGCCAGGGCCTGCCTGCTCATGGCTTGGCCAGAGCCCAGAAGTCCTGCTCTCATTTGCCCAAAAGTGCATTGAGGGCTAGGGGCAGCCGTGTCCTGGGGGCAGATGGGGTCACAAAGCAAGTCCCAGGTGGGGGTGCCGCTGGCTGAGAGCTCACCTCCCGGGCTGCTCTGGGTACTTGTGTTTGCAGTAGGCCTCCAGGGACGCGTAGACCTTCTCCCGCAGCGCCTCCACCTCCGCCGGGTTGGACAGCCCCTTGGAGTCTGCGAGGGAGAAGACACAGTCAGAGCCCCTTGCCCCAGACCTGGGACATGCTAGACACATCGTTCCGCCCACTCCCAGAGGCAGCATGGCTGGGGAATGAGGGGGTGCCCACAGTGAACCTGCTCTGGGCCGTGGCCCTGACCTTCAAGGCTCAGTTTCCCCATGGGTAGAGTGTCATGAGCCTGGCTTCTCTCCTGCCCTGCTTGCCATGGCAACTGAAAGAGACCCCTGCCGATGGTGGCTTTTGCTGAAGACACCTGTAAGCTTTCTCCCCAGAAACACCCCGATCTGTGCAGTGGGCTGCGAGACCCTGGAAGCACACCGGCTGAGCCCAGGACCCTGGAGGGTCTGGAGGGGCAGCCTGCAGGCACAGAGCCTGGGGCCACCAAAGCTACCAAGGCCCGAGAAGGACCAAGGAGCAAGGGGCCATTTCTGGTGCCATCGTGGCTGAAGTCACAGGGTGTTCTGAAGTGGCCAGAGCGCCTCACGCCACGTCGATGCTGAGCCCCTGGCCCGCGACGCCACTCCCTGCACCCGCCGAGTTGCCCTCCTGACCTTTGCCCAGAGCTCTTGAGCCGGCTCTCCATCTGCATCCTCCATCCCCGGGGTATGCATTGTAGAAGTCCCTCTTGAGCTCCCCAGCTCCTGCCCCAGGCCCACCCAGCACTGGGTCTGGCCCCAGCCAAATGCAGTCCATCCCAGAGCTGGGCCAGGGGCTGGAGCCCACCCTCTCCTCTTGCCACACGGGGAAGATGCTACAGCCCTTGGGCCTCCGAAGGGGACAGGCCTGCTACTTGCTCCTTCTGAGGCCCAGGATGCAGCTTCCGTGGCCCGTCTTGGTGGGCTGGTCTCCCAGCAGGGGGACCAAGGCCCAGCATGAATGTCACGGAGGCCTGGAGTCTGCACTTGGGAAGGCGCCAGGCTCCCCAACGGGCTCTGCCCCCTCACCATGACCCCTGAGGGCTCTGCCACCCCCACTAGGCTCCTCCAGTCTTTCCACCACCCGGGAGTCTCCCGACAGGCTCTGCACTGCCAGGCCCTCTGTGGGCTCTGCCCCCGCCAAGAGCCCTAAGGGCTTGGCCCACAACACAGCCCCACCATGGGTCCTGCCTGCTCCAGGCCCTGGGCCACCCTTGGCTCGGTCTAGGCCTCCCCTCCCTCCCGCAGCACCCCACGTCAGCGAGTCAGCATGGGCAGCCAGTCCACTTGGGCACTTGAGTGGGGATCCCACCAGAGCTGGCTGAGGGGGTAACAGCCTCCCACGCTGGCTCAGTCATGGACGTGCACACAACTGTGTGCTGGCACGTGCTTAGAAATGGGCTCTCCCCACCACCACCCAGCCGGGTCCCAGAGCAGGAGGTGACAGGACGGCAGGGGTCCCAGTGTCTCAAGCTCTGACAGTGGCCAGTCCTCGCCATGCCACTGCCCCCACCAGCTCCCTGCAGTAACCTGGATACTGACAGCAGCCCCTGTTCTCTGTCCCCTCCAGCTGTAGTGAGTCCTCAGACACAAAAACATGGTCGGCTCCCTCCCCACCAAAATCCTGAGGGGCTCTGTAAGCCCCCAAGATGAAGCCCAAACTCAGCAAGGCTTTCAAGAGCCGGCCTGGGCTGCCCCACCAACCCACCTCCACCTCCCCAGTACCCACTCCACCAGGACCCTTCCCAAATTTCCTGGAGGAAGCATCCCACATGCCCCTGTCCAGGCCAGGAGTCATGGCACACAGGTGGCAGCTTTCAGGTGCATTTCCCATTAAGCTGCAAGGTCAGGATCAGCAGGCGTTCCAGCAGGGACCTCTACAGATCCGGCCTTCACTCCCAGGGCCATGCCCAGACCCCACATCCCAGCAACGTCCAGGATACCAGGGCTCTAAGAAGGGCCTGCTCTGCCGAAGCCTGGCATGGGGCTGGTGACCACAGTTCAGGGCAGGCTATTGGGTCCTGGAATGTTCTGGAATAAAGCCTGCTCTCCTGAGCTGAGAATTCTGGTGTAAAGGGTGGGAGCCTGGGCTACTGAGGACCACTGGTCACTACACCGGCTGCATGCAGACACCGGCCTGACGCTGGCACAAACAACCTCATCCGCTCTTCACGAGGGCACATGCAGAAGGCGTGACTGCCCTCCCTGGTTTCAAGGGGGGCACTGAGGCTCCAAACGGGGAGATAGTCAGTGGTGGGGCTGGTGCGAGAATCCAGGCTCTCTTGAGCCCCCAGAGCCCCAGGTTTGGGGTGACTGAATCTCGGGGTGCCCGGAGGCCAAAGGGGTGGCGTACCGGGGTTGAAGAGCACGATGGCACGCAGGCAGCCCAGCTCTGTCTTGTCCATCTGCATGTCCCGCATCTTGGACACAAGCTCCGTCAGTACCCTGTGGGGGAGAAGGCCAGCACCTGTCAGCCCATGCCCTGGGGGCCCCAGGATTCAGGGGGCTTGGGCAGCCAGGCCTGGCCCAGGGGGCTGCAGAAAAGGGCAAAGAGGAAACATTGGAGCACATACCCCTCCACCCTGTTCCGGCTCAAGGCATGGCCCACCTCCTTCCTCCCTCCAGGTGTCTATGAGCAGGAGTCTGGGCACCGGGCAGGGCCTCATGCGAGCAGAGCGGAGGGGGCAGGTGTGGGCCAGCATCCTCTTGCCCTCTCCCGCTCAGCTGCAGGCTGGGCCTCTCAGCCTATGGGGATGCCTGGGCCACACCTGCCCAGGCACGGCCTTCCTAGAGGACGAGCCGGCAGACACGGGGTATCTCCACTTCTGTCCCAAGCCACAGGTTTCCATGGTGGCCTAGCCCTACCTAGCCTCATCAGAGAGGTGGGGACCCCATCTCTCTGGGGTGCCTGAGAGGCAGCAGCTGAGTGCTGAGTCCTACTGGCCCCTCTGGAAGCATCTGAGGCTAGGCCCCTCTCCAACCCCAGCAATCTACCACCAGCCCCCAGAAAACACTTCAGGTGGAAGGCCAAGGTAGACCTGGGAGGTGAGCCGCAGTACCCCAGGGTGGAGGACTATGGGTTGGGCCTATCTGGAAAGCACGGAAGAGCAGACATGTGAGGGCAGTAGCTCAGATGTCCACATTCTCCAGGGAAGAAATCAGACCTCAGGTGTCTGCAATTCAGGCACGTGACAGATGGGCAGGGAGAGCCCAAGTCCCAAGGCTGAGGCCTCAGTCCCTTCAGGAGAAGGGTGGAGAATATAAGCCCTGGTGTCACTGCCATCCTCTCCTCTCTATGAGCTGGGATGAGGCTGTGTCAGCTGGATACATGGTTGAAGCTGTATTCCCCAAAGTGGAATCCCCGAGGAGACGTGCCCCACAAGAGAAGATCCCCATGGCAGAAAGCGCTGCCACTAGCAGCCTCCTTTGGGGCTCGCTCTGTACAATGGCCTGTTAAAGGCTCCATGAAGTCCCGCAGCACAGATACTGCCTCGTGTAAACCAGCACTTTCCCACCGCGTGACCACAAGATACTATTTGCACTTGGCACAGGCTGACATCCCCAGAGCTCAAGTTCCAGGACTACATCCAGGGGCTCCCAGGGGCCTGCTGGTCAGCCCCACCTGAACCGTCCTGTGGGGCAGCAATCTTTCCCCTGTGGTGAAGGTGGGTGGTCTTTGCTCACCATCAGCCACCACCTGAAGCTTCCAAGCTCTCCCACTGGGAGGCTGGCCTGGGAGTCCTCCTGTCTCCCCATCCCTCTGCCTGCCCCTTCCCGATGCTGCAGGTCCCTCTCCCAGGCTCTCCTGCTCCATCCAGCTGGAGCTGACATCCAGGTCTCCAAAAAGCCTGGGCCTGGGCAGGGATGGGGTTGGGGCAGCTGCTCTCCCCTCACCCTGGAGCAGAGTGAACAGGATTGGTGTTTGAGAGCAACTCAAATGGACGCAGAGAGGTGGCCGGCTCTCGGACATATGTCTACCCTCTACCCCACGTTGCCCCTTCCATGTGAATGCTGACGCAGCGGAAGTGGGGACTGAGGAGTCCAAGGCCCACCTGAAGACATCAGCACAGGGTTCTCAACACGCCCATGCGCTGGGTCTCAGGGGTCAGTTTAAGTAGGCAGCTTGCACCACCATGCCCGGGCTCGATGCGCACCAGGCACGGCTTGGAGGCATCTATGGTGCGTCTACAAGTTCTCACAAAACTGTATCTGCAGGGTAAGCTACTCTTGTTTCTAGGAAAAAGTCCACATTTCCAGGGTTAAGAAACAGACTAGAAGCCAGTAAACCCTGACGGCAATCGTGGTAACCATTGAGCCCTGGTGTGGGCTTAGAAAGGGCTCTAGTCTTCTTCTTTCTGAGTGTCCCACATTCTCCAAGAGGCAGATTACGACCTTCACATGCAGAAAGCACTGAGCCTGGCACGAAGGGGCCGGGGGCGGCCTGACACAGGCCGGTGGGGGGAACCCAGAGCCTCTGCCCGCACCTGTCAAAGATGGCGCCCACCCCTGCGCTGTGGGCGCTGTTCCGGTGGACGTGCAGGCCGGTGGCCAGCAGGATACCGTCCTTCACGGCTATGGACCGGTGGGAGAAGGAGGCGATGAGCAGCTCATTCCAGCCTGGGGAGAGGAAGATACAAGGTCATTCCCCTGTCCTCAGGCGCTGCCCTTTCCCCAACCCCTCCCTGAACCCCCAAAGGCAGCACATACTGTCCAGGACCCACCTCTGCCAAGGCAGAGTTCCCACAGCGGGCTCCATGGAACCCGAGCCCCATGGCATGTTCCACTGGAAAAAAGGTTCCCCAGCACCTGAGTTTGGGAAATGCCTCCATGCTTCCTCCTTTCACTATTCCCAGGAGCACAGCGAAGGTCCTGAGAAGTCCCGCAATGAGCTCCCACTGTAGTTTTTGTTTAGCCCAGGAGATTCCAGACCCATGTGCTCACAGAAGTTCCTCTTCCATGTGCATGGAAAGTTCACGCCACAGAGCACATGTGCGGCAGTTTGCGTGGATTCTCTCTTGGACAGCCCTGGAACAGCAGCTTGCAGGCTAGTCCTGACAGCTAACTCTTGGCCACCAATGTGTGATAAGTGGAAGGTAAATTATTAAACCCAGACAAGGCATGTCAGAGCCACATGGCCAACGAGACACTGTGTTATAGGAGGGTCTAATACAAGCAGACCAAGCGGATGTCAGAAAGCTATGAAAAGCGTATGGAAACAAAACTCTAAGTGTGAGAAACCTCTGTCCACTAGGACGTCCACAGCTCCCAGAAGCTGGCGAGATGACTCGTCCTGGAGAACAGCAACTGCAGGAACTACCTGTGCCCATGCCCTCCGCGCCTTGGCTACGGTGTCAGATGGTGACCTCATTCACCCCTCACAGGTGTGCTGACCCCCCAGGTATATGACACTTTGCCCTGCAGGTGTGCAGCACCTTGGCTCAGGTGCGCTGGTGAGGATGGCCCCACGCAGCTTCTGGGCCCACTGAGATCACAGTGTGAACGGCATGAAGGCAAAGCTGTGCTCCCAGGGACGTGGAACATTTTGAGGGATAACTGATAGAGGATGCAGAGAACAGCCAGCACTTGGCACTCCTCAACCCCTTTCTACGGAGCCTGGCCCCCTGCCCTCCATTCTGCACCATCAAAGTGTATATTGGCATTCTAAGAGCTCTGACAAGTCCTGCAGAGAAAACATCTTTCTTTGTTCAACCAAGCATTGCCCAAGTCTTTTCGAACTAGGATCCTGCTCTCAGAACCACAAAAGGTCTAAAGTGTCACATTTTGGGGAATACTGATCTAGATGACCCCTACCTCCACTTGACATATGGAGAAACTGAGGCCCAGGGAAGGAAACGGATTTGTCTAAAATCACGCAGTGAGCTAGGACTAGAACCTAGGGCCTTGTCCCCACCCCCCACCCCTGATCCCTCCCTATGCCCCACATGGGGACCTTTTCCATGTGGCCCTGGGACATTGGCTTTTCTGTCCTAATTAATGAGTGCTCTCCTAGGGAGCGCCCCTCCTCCCTCCCTTCTCCCGACCAGGTTCAGGGTGGATGAACATCCTGCTGCCCAAGGGCAGGAACCAAGCAGCCCAGGAGGCTGGGGACAGGGCTTTGCAAGGGGCAGAACTGGTCCCACATGTTCTCACCCTGCCACTGGAACCTGCTGCAGCATCTCCCACCCCCAGACCAGTCTCTCCGGACATGGCCTGGCTGCTGGCATCAGCTATTCTCCTGGGTGTCCACCTCTCCCACTTCCTTGAGACCTTTTGGGATGGTGTCTGGCACAGGCCAGGAGCACGGCGGGGCAGGAGTCCAGAGCCTTCCTTGGCCAGGGCCCAGGACACACAGACCAGGAGGGTGCTGGGACACAGGCAGGGCAAGCACGCTGCTGCACCCAGCTGGTGTGTCCCTCTGCCCCTCAGGCCTACATGCCAGCTCCTTCCTTACCTCGTGCTGGTATCTTGCGAGCTAAGCCAAATCCTCCTCAGGACCGAGGCAGAGGAAAACAAAAAAGAGGAGCCCCTCTTGCAGCAAACTTAGAGACTATTTACTTCTAAAGGCCTGCTGGACGAGCGGGTGAACCCATGCCCAGGAAGGGCACCTGGCCCCGGAGCTGCTCATATGAGGGAATTGGACACCAGCCTGGAAGCCACCACTGGTCTGGGGGCTGCTGTACTGGGGCCACTGGCCCCCGACACAGAGGATCAGAAAATGGGAGGGTGCTTAGGGGTGAGCAGAGCCCCTGGGGCTGGGCATCAGCAGAGCTGGGGCCTCGAGGCTGGGCACCAAGCCACTCTGCCAGCATAGGCCCTCCTAGTCCCCAGGCTAGGGAGGACACCTGCTCGGGGGGCAGGATGCATGTACGCTCCACGAGAGAGGGGACAGTGCCACGCAGCAGGCTGGAAGTGGCTGGCACCATGTCTGGAGCTGCCCTAGGCACACTGGCCATGGAGGTGGCTGGTGTCTCTCAGCATCCTCCCTGCCCACTGGCACCCTTGTGGGTCAGCATCTGAGCTGGAAGTTGGGTTCTAATGCCCCAGCCATGGGCAAGATGTCACATCAGAAGCAGCGGGCACAGCCACCATGACCACTCGGCCCCAGGCCTCCGGTCTGCCCAGGCGTCCTGCCCGCCGGTCACAGGGATTTGGAGTCACAATGGAAGGTGCTGGGTGAGTGACTAGCATTCCCAGCAGGCTCTGTCTGGTGTAAGGAAGAGCCCCCTCCTCTCCCAAGAGGTGCCCCCACCTTGCTGCAGGGGCCTTCCAAAGGCCAGGGTTGCACAGGTCCTGAGGGGTGGCAAGGGCAGGGGTGCGGGTGCACCTGTACCCCTGGGCAGATACTGGGCCTGTCCTATAAGAAGTCAGTAGCCAAAGGGCATAGGGGCCACATGTTGGATTCCCGTGGAAGCGGGGACAGACACCCACCCCAGTGCCCGACAAGCACGGGCAGACCCACCCCACAAGGCTGATTCTCCTGCATCCGGTTAAGGCTGCTCAGACCAGTGTTGAACCTGTGCAGTGGCAGCAGGGACCCTATGAGGTCTGCTGCTCAGGGCAAGTGTGGAGAAGCCAGCCCGCCGGGCAGGAGACTCAGTTCCCTGGGACCGTGGTGGGACACCAGCAGCCCTCACCGGATAGGAACCTGCTCTAAGGCCCCAGGCCCACGGCCCACCCGTTTGCTCAGCAGTGAACGGGTAAGAACAGAGACCTGGGCTCCTCAGCGGGAGGGACCTGGCTCCCCATGGCCCTGGCTGGCATCTCCATCACTGCACTCTGCGCGCATTCTCTGTGCACCCACTACCCGTGCCTTGAGCCCTGCCTAGACAGAAGAGGAGCTGAAGTCCTCACCGGGTACAAGGTCAGGCTCCAGGCTGGCTGAGCAGCCCCAGCCGATGAAACCCCCTCCCCTCAGGGCCCTTCGTGTCCACAGGCCTTGGTGTCTGGCCAACCCCTGACCTCTCCAGAAGCCAGTCTTGGAGCCACCTTCTCACAAGGGAGGAGAGGGAAACTGAGACCCCGAGCCACAGATTGTCCCTGACAGCCCCAGGGAGCACAAGGAAGGGGCACCCCAGCATCAGTGCATCTGCGTAGGGCCCCTCTGGCCCCTCTCCTTCCTGGAGCCCCTGCCCCAGCCCCCTGGGCATGTCCACTCACCTGCCCGCAGCAGGATGACCTGGTCGTCCAGGGGCAGCTCAGAGAAGTGTGGGATCCGCTTGGCCCACTCCACCAACGTGAAGAGCTGCTTGTCCGCCGCTTGGCAAATGTTGGTGACAGGGTCGTTGGGCTGCAGCGGGGAGAGAGGCTGGGCGTCAGGGCCCTGCCAACAGGCTTGCGGGGAGCACGGCCTGGATGCGTATACCCCGCGGTGGGCCGGGTCCCGACCCCGGAGCCTGGCTGTTCCTCCACTCCACAAAGGGTCCTTGGCAGATGCGACCAAGGGAAGGACCCTGAGACAGGAGGCTACTCTGGATCACCGGGGGGGCCCACTGTCACCCTACGGGTCCTTGTTAGAGGGAGGCAGCAGGTGAGAGTCAGAAAGGGACGCAAGGAGGAGGCGGACAGCAAGGAGAGAGCACTGGGCTGCTGGCTGCAGAGGGAGGAGGGGCCACGGGCCAAGGGATGTGGCCGGAGCTGCCTGAGGCTGGAAGCGGGCAGCCGGGGCTCCGGGGGGACCCAGCCCTGCGGACAGCTGAACCCAGCGAGACCCACTTCAGGCTTCTCGCCTCCAGGATGGTAAAGGAGAAACTCCGCAGGGCTGTCACCTGTTACAGCGGCAAGAGGAGACTCAAACACAGCCCCGGCGCCTGTGGAGGAGGGAGCCACGACACCGGGGGGACAGCGGGTCATGCGGTGGGCACGAGTGGGGGCCGCGTGGGCTGCTGGGCCCACGAATGTTCTTTGTTTTTAACAGACATGGAGGGGAAAGTGCAGGCTGGGAGCAGGTTGAAACACCAGAAACATGGCCTCAGGCCTTCTGGAATGTTCTAGCCAGAAGAACCTACCCACAGACAAGAAGCCTCAGCGACCCCAGGGGCAGGGCAGGGCAGGGCAGGGCCCGCGACCACAACCCTGGGGTCCTGAGCGAGAAGGGACTAAGATGGCCACAGAGAACCGGACACGAGGGTCCCTCCCATCGGAGACCATGGCGGCGTCACACAGGAGGAAATGCCTCCCTTGAAAAGCTTCTGTAAGCAGAGCTTAGTCTAAATACTGCCGGGCCTGCAGGAAGGACCTGCTACGAGCCTAAGTGGGAAGGTGATGGTGACAAACGGAGTACTGGGCTGTGGGGGTGAGATGGGGCTGAGGGGTACAGAGAGGGGAGTTGAGGCCGCAGGGAGTGGTGGTCAGCACAGACCTGGGGCATGTGGGCAGAGCAGCACCTGGACCCCAAGTACGAGGGGTGGACAGAACGCCACCTCTGTCAGGAAGCCCTCCTGGAATGTCCTCCACACTGAAATGCCCACTGTGCATTTGCACACTCGCTCTTGGCCAAACTTCTGAGGCATCCACTAGAACCCTGAGTACTCACAGGGGCCAAGTCTGTGCCGAGTGCCCGGGGCAGCTCAGTGTCCACCCGTGTGACCAACGAGGCAGCCTGGTTCGGAAGCTGACCTGCACAAGGTCCCCACTGGGCAGCTGTGTGGCCTGAGGTCCAGGGGTCACCCCAACCCAGCACTCCATGGCAGGTGACACCAGCTGGGGTTCCAGATGGCTGGGTCCCACCTCCCAGACCTCAGATGGGGCTGTAATTGGAGACATCCCTCCTTTCTGGTCTACCTGGGCAGGGCACTCTGAAAGGTGAGGGTCATGTGAGAGGCTGCCAGAGGCGGCTGGGTGTCTACCACCCTGCCAGGCCCAGGGCCACCCAGCCTGGAGGTCATTAAGGCTGGACTAAGCCTTCCCCTACCAGTCCTGGAACCCAGGCTGCCAACATGGTCCGTCCTGATGTCCCAGCCCTGAGGTCCTATAGGGACAGCCTCCCTCTCCTCATTTGAGGTCTCTACCCACAATGTGGGGGACAGTTCCCATGGCACCATCTGAGGCCACCACATGTCTCCCTGAGGACAGGTGGGCCCTGTGTGGCGGGGCCATGTCCACCCCTGCTTCCTGCTGGCTTCCGGGCCCCCAAATTCCTGAATAAACAAAGGCAGGTGAAGGAGGTGATGATGTCCCCCACAGGAGAGCCCTCCACCAGGGCCGTGGAAAGCTCAGGCTGAGTGTCTGCTTACGGGGCACCAAGTGAGGCCCTGGGGGACGCCCACCCCATCTCCGAGTGCACAGCGGCCAGCCCCAGGCATGGACACTCTCTGCTCCACCACAGACTCACAGACACCAGGGCCCCCTGCCTCCTCTCTGGGCCTTCATTTCCCCACCTGAAATGGGGAAGCTGGGCCAGACCTGCTGATATCACCAGCCCCCAAACCTCCGTGATGCAAACACTTGGGAGAGAGATGCAAGAACCATCAGGATGGAAGGGAGAGGGAGGGAGGTTCCCCAGGGCTGAGATGGGGGCCAAACTGGAGTCACAGACCAGGGACAGCACAGCCACTGAAGGTCTGAGCCGAGGGCCTCCACCTGGCCTGGGGAAGAGGCAGCCCTGGAGAAGCCAGACAAGGTCCCACTGCCCACAGGGAGGGGGCCAGGGGCAGGAGTCATGCTGGCCTGAGACTAGAGCCTCAAAGCTCAAAGAAGTCACAGCACAGGTGGCTCTGCTGGGAAGCCCTGGCCCAGGGACCTGTCATCCACCCTGGTCACTGCCCAGTTGTACCCCTGGGGACTCAGGGGGGGTGCCCAGGTGGCTCTGGGAAGCAGCATGTGGGTCCAGCGTCCCCTGTGAATCTAGGGTGGACAAAACACAGGGTGTAGGGGCTCAGGGCCAAGGCCCAGGGAAAGGAGAGGTGGGGTCCACATGAACAGAGGTGCTGGGTTATGGTTCTGTGCCACAGGGGGCGAGGCCTGAGGGACCCTTCCCAAGGGTGGGGGGACATGGGGGCTTCCAGTGCCGCCTGCTGCATGCCATCCTGCAACGTGGCCTCGGGAAAGGGCTTAACTTCTCTGATCTTACGATTCTCATAGAGACAAAATGGGCTCCCTCGACAGGAGGTCTTGTGAGCTCCCACCTTGCACCCAGAAAAACTGTCAGGGAGTGGGAGCCCTATCCCACCTCCAGAGGTCAAAGCAAGAGCCCCTCAGCGAGGCAGCCCAAGGCTCCCCCAGTGCTGAGAGGATATGCTGGTGCCAGGTGCCGCGGGGGAGCCATGCTCAGGGGCCTTGGCCTGCCCTTCCAGGAAAGGGATCTGGCCAGCCCTGCCCAGAAGCAGGGCCCAGGCCAGCCCATGAGGAAGAGCTCAGTACGAGGGTGGATTTGGAAGGCAGGACTACGAGCTGCTCGAGTAAAACGCAGTTGTTTAAAGAATCGTCCTTTCAGATTCTGAGCAAGCCCTGTCGGTTTGCAGCACAACAAAACACCGTTTTCCTTGTATGAAACGACTGTGAGGACAGATGGCAAAGGGCTTTTTGCTTTCTAAGGAATATCCTTACTGGCAAAATATAAAGACAGACACTCATAGCTGATCCCCCAAACTTTCTTTGAGGATTCTGCTCACCCATGGGATCCTCACAACTGGCGTCCAGCCTCCACCCCAACCTGGGGCAGGGGAGGCTGGCAGGGGGGTGTTAGGACCCCACCCCTGGGGCCCAGGCTGCAGGACCCGCCCTGGCCCGTGGCTGACCAGGGTGGTCTGGGTAGTGGGGAGCACGGGGGCCACAGGGCCTGGGAAAGCAAGGCCCATCAGGGGGAAAAGGGGCAGGGAGGTTCCGGAAGGCGAGGGCCTGGCTGGGGACATGGGCTGGGTCCTGCTTTAGCAGCAAGCATGGCAACCACACGTTGGGGATTCCTCTCAGCTGGCACACCCTAGAGGCCATAAGGCCAGGGACCTGCCTGGGCCCCCAGCTGTGGCGGAACAGAGCCAGAACCCCACCTGGTGGCCTGCAGAACCCTTCTGCCCACCTCCACCTCCTGCTGCCTCCTGCAGAGGGGTGACCAGTAGGCTGGGAGCAGGGTTCCACTGGGCTGCCATGGGGTTCACCCATCCTGTGTGCACAGGGCGGGTTGTGGGACAGGCACCCATCACCTGGACCCCTGGCCGGGCCCCGCTGAGGACCCACAGCCCAGGGGCACTCACCGAGCTGGGGTTCAGCCCCATGTTTGCCTCCACGTAGGTCTCCGTCTTGGGCTCGACGGCCAGCTCGGCCTCCAGGACCTTCTCCACGGGCATGTCCTCGTTGGCGCTGCTGGTGGACTCCACCTCGTTCTCGTTCCGGTCTTTACCCCGCTGCCGCTCCTCCTGCACGGCTGCAACATGCCCGGGGAGGGAGGTCAGTGCAGGCAGGGCCAGGCAGTGCACATGCCATGGGCGCTGGGCCTCTCAGGGCCGTGAGCCCCGAGGACACACAGCACACCCCCCTTACACTGGCTGTTTCAACCCCATTCAGACCAGGTGCCTGCCTGGGGCCAGGCTGGGGCCGGTCAAGACGGGGGCATGCTCACAGAGCCAGTGGTTCACTTCCGGTCCAGGGTGAGAGGGGCATGGATGGGTGGTGGGGCCAGGGAAGGGCAGAAAAACATCCTGGAGAGGTGACATTGAGAATGAGGTAACACAGGCCAAGTAAGCAGCAACTGCAAAGGCCCAGAGGGATGCCCAGCCTGGCCGATACGCTGAGTGCAGAGGGCACCATGATGGGAGGGCACAGTGGGGGGCAGGGTCCAAGGCAGGGCATAAGCAGGGGTCCCATGTAACGGTGTCAGGGAATCTGGTACAGTTGAGGACTAGGATGAGATTTATATCCTGGAAAGCCCCTCCAGTGCCAGGAGAGAGAACCCAAGACAGGGGCAAACTGGCAGGACACAGGGTGTCCGAGGGGGCCTGGCAGGGCAGCACACAGGCCAGCTGGGGTGGTCAGGGATGGTCGGGTTCTGGGGTCCCAGTTAGAGGCTGGTGGCCAGGAGGCTGGGAGGGACAGGCTCATCCAACATCAGCCCTGGGGGAGGGCATGGTAGGCCAGGGCAACCCAAGTGCAGTCTTCACAGACTCCCAACTTTCTCAGGAGTGTGTAGTCCCCATCCAGAGACCCCACATGCACCCAAGGGTATTGCAGCCTCCTGGGCTGATCCCACGTCCACCCTCCTTGACCACGTCTGGCCCAGGGCTGCCCCCAGCCTCAACTGTGGCCTAAGCCAAGCAGCACAGCCAGTCTCCTGGGGTGCTCAAAGATGTCCCCATGTCCAGGCAGCAACTCCCTCCCCTGCTTCCTCCTGCTTCACTGAACAGGGCAGAGGCCTTGGACGCCCATCCCGCAGCCCCCAGGGCCCACGGCCTCCACAGTTCTGGCTCTTCCACGCAGCATGGCCAGCCCAGCCCCAGCCTTCCACCTCCAGCAGGCAGGGACCTCAGCTTCCCTGGGCCTCTGGAGACCCCACCAAAGAACAGGAGATTGGACGAGGCGATTTCCAGGGCCTCCTCATCCTGAGAAGTGTCCCTCATACAGCTCTGGACACTGAGGCAAGAAGTCCTAGAAACAAGCTCCCTCACTGCATAGCCCAGGATGGAAGAGACCTGGAGAGTCCCCGACCCCATGGAGCTTCAGGGAAAGAGGGGGGGGAGGGGTTGAAGCCGGACCCGCCACCCAGGTTGTGCCCCACCCACATGCTGGAAGAACACCCACTGGGCATGGGCAGCTTACTCTGCCTGGAGATCGCAAGTGGCCCCGGCTCCCAGGTGGGTACTTTCATGCCCACCCCCAGGAAGCCACCCCAGGGAGGGAGACGCTGGCTGAGGGCCCAGCCCACCCAGCCACACAGCCCAGCATGGGGGCTCAGGACCCCTAAAGAGCCTTGCCTGGATGCTGCCC
>PVIY010034858.1:0-26253 GCA_004026745.1 Myrmecophaga tridactyla
ATTGGGCGCCAAATGTTGCTTCCTATTGAAACAGAGCTCGAAGGATATTAAGGAATGATGAGAAAGAGAGAAAGAAAGGAAGAAAAGAAAGACAGACACCGATGGGTTCAGGGGGTCTGAACCTTCACTTTACATCAGACTTCAGACAACTTTATTCTTATCCAGATCCTGCTTAAATACTGCAGGGTGACAAAAGGCAAGCATGCATTTCCTGAGTTAACAAAGTTCTTATCTTTCAGTGTTCTTCCTTCATACTTAAAATAACCATTTGGGGTAAACAAACATTCTCTTCCTCCCAGACTGCTTTACATAACAATCTCCGCAGTTTACTGCCGCCATCCTGAGGTCAGCTGCTCCCACCGAAACTTGCAGGTCTTGTTTTAACCCTTGGCTCCTACATTAGGGTTAGGCTTAGGGTTAGCCTTAGAGTTAGGGTTAGGGTTAGGGCTAGGGGTAGTGTTAGGGTTAGGTTTACGGTTAGTGTTAGGGTTCAGATCGGAAGGGCAAAGAAAGTGAGGCAGACCCATCATTCGACTTCCTGCTGTTATTTGAGTGAAAAATTCTATTTGATTTAGGAAAGCCGATAGTACCATATGGCGTAAGCAAGACATTCAGTTTGGGAAGTTAAGAAAAATGGAAGTCCTTTAGCCTTCTTGCTGTTACTGGCACGAAAAGCAGCAGCATGGGAATTCACTCACTTCATGAGGATTGAGAGTACCCAGAAAATCAGTTTTGGAAATTCAGTTAAATAGATCCACCACTTGCTTCACTTCTGCTTATGCAGGAAAACTGCATTTCATTCAAGCACTCCCTTGACATTGTTGAGGGTAGCCCCAAAGTCACATTTGTGCTGTCAGTGAAATGGAAAGAAGACTTCATTCCATACCCTTATCTGCTGAGAAACTCTACCTTGGAGAAAGATAGACTGAGTGCTATTTCGAAGCAGCCACAAATTCGGTTTTGGAAAGAAAGTGAATGAGCTTCCCTGCCCTTATGTGAGTGATAAACACTGTCTTTCCAAAGAACTCACATACTGCTATTTGAAAGTTTCCAGAAACTTTTTCCCTCAAGGCATGGGAAACAGCAGCAGTACCAGCACCCCTGCAGTAATGTGAGGGCAAAAACAGAATCTTCCTTACTTTTCCCTTACTGCTATTGGAACGGTTGCTTTAGGATTATGGTTAGGGTTAGTGTTAGGGCAGAGATTAGGGTTAGGGTCTGGATCGGAAGGGCAAAGAGTGTGAGCAGATGCATCGATGGTTTTCCAGCAGTTATTTGAGTGAAAACTTCTATTTCCCTTCAGAAGGCTCATAGTTCTATAGGGAATGGACCTGACATTCCGTTTTTGGAATGTTATGCCAAAAGGAAGCACTTTAGAGTACTTGCTGTTACTGGCATGAAAAACAGCAGGATGGCCAATCACTCACTTCAAGCAATTGAATATTCCCACATAATCAGTTTTGGAAAACAGTTCAATAGAGCCACCACTAGATTAATTGCTTCTGTTAAAGCGGGAAAGCTGCATTGCATTCAAACACTCTCTTGAAACTATTGAGGGTAGCCCCAAAGTCACCTTTGAGTTGTAAGTGAAATCTGAAGAAGACTTCATTCCTTGCCCTTAGTTGGTAAGAAACTGTATCTTGGAGAAACACAGACTTATTGCTATTATTCCAAGTAGCCACACATTCGGTTTGGAAGGTAAGTCAATTAGCAACACCTGGCGATTCCCTGTTCTTCTGTGAGTGAGAAACAGCATCTTTCTAAAGCATTCATATAGTAGTATTAGAAAGTTACTAGAAACTTGTTTTGGCAAAGCAGGTGAAACTGCAGCAGTAACAGAGGCCCTGCAGTCATCTGAGGGCAAAAGTGTATCTTCCTTACCTCTCATTTACTGCTATTTCAAGGGTTGTTTAAGGGTTAGGGTTAGGCTTAGGGTTAGCGTTAGAGTTAGGGTTAGTGTTAGGGTTAGGGTTAGGGCTAGGGTTAGGGCTAGGGGTAGCGTTAGGGTTAGGTTTACGGTTAGTGTTAGGGTTCAGATCGGAACGGTAAAGAAAGTGAGGCAGACCCATCATTCGACTTCCTGCTATTATTTGAGTGAAAAATTCTATTTGACTTAGGAAAACCGATAGTACCATATGGCGTGAACAAGATATTCAGTTTGGGACATTAAGAAAAATGGAAGTACTTTAGCCTTCTTGCTGTTACTGGCATGAAGAGCAGCAGCATGGGAATTCACTCACTTCATGAAGATTGAGAGTACCCAGAAAATCAGTTTTGGAAAATCAGTTAAATAGATCCACCACTTACTTCGCTTCTGCTTATGCAGGAAAACTGCATTGCATTCAAGCACTCCCTTGACACTGTTGAGGGTAGCCCCAAAGTCACCTTTGTGCTGTCAGTGTAATGGAAAGAAGACTTCATTCCATACCCTTATCTGGTGAGAAACTCTACATTGGCAAAAGATAGACTTGGTGCTATTTCGAAGCAGCCACAAAATCGGATTTGGAAAGAAAGTGAATGAGCATCAACTGTAGCTTCCCTGCCCTTCCGTGAGTGATAAACACTGTCTTTCCAAAGAACTCACATAGTGCTATTTGAAAGTTTCCAGAAACTTTTTTCCTCAAGGCATGGGAAACGGCAGCAGTACCAGCATCCCTGCAGTAATGTGAGGGCAAAACAGAATCTTCCTTAGGTCCCCTTACTGCTATTGGAACGGTTGTTTTAGGATTATGGTTAGGGTTAGTGTTAGGGCAGGGATTAGGGTTAGAGTTTGGATTGGAAGGGCAAAGAGAGTGAGCAGATGCATCATTCGTTTTCTGGCAGTTATTTGAGAGAAAAAATTCTATTTCCCTTCAGAACTCACATAGTTCTATAGGGAATGTACCTGACATTCCGTTTTGGAATGTTATGCCAAAAGGATGCACTTTAGCAATCTTGCTGTTACTAGCATGAAAAACAGCAGGATGGCCAATCATTCACTTCAAGCAATTGAATATTCCCAGATAATCAGTTTTCGAAAAGCAGTTCAATAGGGCCACCACTAGATTCGCTTCCATTAAAGCGGGAAAACTGCATTGCATTCAAACAATCTTTTGACACTGTTGAGGGTAGCCCCAAACTCACATTTGAGTTGTAATTGAGATCTGAAGAAGTCTTCATTCCTTGCCCTTATTAGGTTAGAAACTGTATCTTGGAGAAACACAGATTAATTGTTTTTTCAAAGCATCCACAAATTCGGTTTTGGAAGGAAAGTGAACTTGTGACACCTGGCGTTTCCCTGTTCTTCTGTGAGTGAGAAACAGCATCTTTCCAATGTATTCATTTAGTAGTATTAGAAAGTTACTAGAAACTTGTTTTGGCAAGGTAAGTGAAACTACAACAGTATCAGAGGTCTTGCAGTAATCTAAGGGCAAAACAGTATCTTCCTTACCTCTTATTTACTGCAATTTGAAGGGATGTTTAAGGGTTAGGTTTAGGCTTAGGGTTAGTGTTAGAGTTAGGGTTCGGGTTATGGTTAGGAGTAGAGTTAGGGCTAGGGGTAGTGGTAGGTTTAGGGGTAGTGTTAGGGTTAGGTTTACGTTTAGTGATAGGGCTCAGATAGGAAGGGGAAAGAAATTGACTCAGACCAATCATTTGACTTCCTGATGTTATTTGAGCGAAAAATTCTATTTGACTTAGGAAAGCAAGGCAAAGCATATGGAGTGAGCAAGACATTCAGTTTGGGAAGTTAAGAAAAATGGTAGTGCTTTAGCCTTCTTGCTGTTACTGGCCTCAAAAGCAGTAGCATTGGAACTCGCTCAATTGAGAGAACCCAGCAAGTCAGTTTTTGAAAATCAGATAAATAGATCCACTAATTGCTTCGCTTTTGTTTATTCAGGAAAACTGCATTGCATTCAAGCACTGCCTTGACACTATTAAGGGTAGTCCCAATGTCACCTTTTAGTTGTAAGTGAAATCTGAAGAAGACTTCATTCCTTTCCCTTATTTGGTAGAAACGGTATCTTGGAGAAACACAGACTTATTGCTATTTTGAAGCAGCCACAAATTCGGTTTTGGAATGTAAGTCAATTAGCAACACCTGGCGATTCCCTGTTCTTCTGTGAGTGAGAAACCGCAACTTTCTGAAGCATTCTTATAGTAGTATTAGAAAGTTACTAGTAACTTGTTTCTGCAAGGGAGGTGAAACTGCATCAGTAACAGAGGTCTTGCAGTAATCTCAGGTCAAAACAGTATCTTCCTTACCTCTCATTTACTGCTGTTTGAAGGGATGTTTAAGGGTTAGGTTTAGGCTTTGTGTTAGCATAAGAGTTAGGGTTCGGTTTATGGTTAAGGGAAGTGTTAGGGCTAGGGGTAAGGTTAGTGTTATGGTTATGGTTAGGGACAGGGTGCAGATACGATGGGCAATGAAATTGAGGCAGACCCGTTATTCGACTTCCTGCTGCTTTTTGAACTACAAATTCTATTTGATTTTGCAACGCCGATAGTATCTTATGGAGTGAGCAAGACATTCAGTTTGGGAAGTTAAGAAAAATGGAAGTCCTTAAGCATTCTTGCTGTTACTTTTATGAATAGCAGCAGCGTGGGAATTCACTCACTTCATGATGACTGAGAGGACCCAGAAAGTCAGTTTTGTAAAATCAGTTAAATAGATCCACCATTTGCTTCGCTTCTGTTTATTCAGGAAAACTGCATTGCCTTCAAACACTCCCTTGACAGTATTGAGGGTATCCCCAAAGTCACCTTTGTGCTGTAAGTGAAAGGGAAAGAAGACTTCATTTCATAGCCTTATCTTGTGAGAAACTGTAACTTGGAGAAACATAGACTTAGTGCTTTTTCGAAGCAGCCACAAATTCGGTTTTGGAAAGAAAGTGAATGAGCGTCACCTGTAGCTTCCCTGCCCTTCCGTGAGTGATAAACGTTGTCTTTCCAAAGAACTCACATAGTGCTATTTGAAAGTTTCCAGAAATTTTTTCCTCAAGGCATGGGAAACAGCAGCAGTACCAGCATCCCTGCAGTAATGTGAGGGAAGAGTAAATCTTCCTTACCTCTCACTTACTGCTATTGGAACGTTTGCTTTAGGGTTACAGTTAGGGTTAGTGTTAGGGCAGGGATTAGGGTTAGGGTTTGGATTGGAAGGGCAATGAGAGTGAGCAGACGCATCATTCATTTTTCTGCAGTTATTTGCGTGAAAAATTCTATTTCCCTTCAGAACGCTCATAGTTCTATAGGGAATGCGCCTGACATTCCGTTTTGGAAAGTTATGCGAAAAGGTAGTCCTTTAGCTTTCTTGCTGTTACTTGCATTAAAAACAGCAAGATGGCAAATCACTCATTTCAAGCAATTGAAAGTTCCCAGAGATTCCGTTTTGGATAATCACTTCAATGGAGCCACCACTAGATTCGCCTCTGTTAAAGTGGGTAAGCTGCATTGCATTCAAACATTCTCTTGAAACTATTGATCATAGCCCCATAGTCACCTTTGAGTTGTAAGTGAAATCTGAAGAAGACTTCATTCCTTGCCCTTAGTTGGTGAGAAACTGTATCTTGGAGAAACACAGACTTATTGCTATTTCGAAGCAGCCACAAAAGCTTTTTGGAAGTTAAGGAATTAGCAACACCTGGCGATTTCCTGTTCTTCTGTGAGAAACAGCATCTTTCCAAAGTATTCATATAGTAGTATTAGAAAGTTACTAGAAACTTGTTTCAGCAAGGGAGGCGAAACTGCAGCACTAACAGTGGCCTTGCAGTAATCTGAGAGCAAAACTGTGTCTTCCTTATCAGCTATTTGAAGGGATGTTTAAGGGTTATGGTTAGTCTTAGGGTTAGCGTTAGATTGAGAGTTAGGGTTTGGGTTAGGGCTAGGGTTAAGGCTACGGGTATTGTTAGGTTTAGGGTTACAGTTAGTATTAGGGTTCAGATAGGAAGGGCAAAGAATGTGAGGCAGACCCATCATTTGACTTCCTGCTGTTATTTGAGTGAAAAATTCTATTTGACTTAGGATAGCCAATAGCCCCATACGGAGTGAGCAAGACATTCAGTTTCTGTGTTTAAGAAAAATGGAAGTCCTTTTGCTTTATTTCTGTTTCTGGCATGAAAAGCCGCAGCATGGGAATTCGCTCAGTTCATGATGATTGAGAGTACCCAGAAAATCAGTTTTGGAAAATCAGTTAAATAGATCCACCACTTCCTTCGCTTCTTTTAATGCAGGAAAATTGCATTGCATTCAAACACTCCATTGGCACGATTGAAGATAGCCCCAAAGTCACCTTTGTGTTTTAAGTGAAATGGAAGGAAGACTTCATTCCCTACCCTTATCTGGTGAGAAACTGTAGCTTGGAGAAACACAGTCTTAGTGCTATTTCAAAGCAGCCACAAATTCGATTTTGTAAAGAAAGTGCATAAGCATCACCTGTAGCTTCCCTGCCCTTCCGTGAGTGATAAACAGTATCTGTCCAAAGAAGTCACATTTGAAAGTTTCCAGAAACCTTTTTCCTCAAGGCATGGGAAACAGCAGCAGTACCAGCTTCCCTGCAGGAATGTGAGGACAAAACATAATCTTCCTTAACTCTCTCTTACTGCTATTTGAAGTGTTGCTTTAGAGTTTGGGTGAGTGTTATGGTTAGGGGTGGGAGAGGTTTTGTGTTAGGGTTTGGATCGGAAGGGCAAAGAAAGTGGGACACAGGCATCATTCGTCTTCCTTCAGTTTTTTGGGTGAAAAATTCTATTTCTGTTAACATCGCCCATAGTATCTTATGGAATGAGACTTCCATTCAGTTTGGAAATGTAAGGAAAAAGGAAGTCCTTTATTCTTCTTGCTGTTACTGTCATGAAAAACAGCAGCATCGGAAATCACTCACTTCATGGTATTTGAATGTACCCAGAAATTCCGTTTGGGAAAATCAGTTAAATAGATACACCCCTAGCGTCGCTTCTGTTAATGCAGGAAGGCTGCATTGTATTCACGCACTCCCTTGACACTATTGAGGTTACCCCCAAGATCACCTTTGTGCTGTAAGTGAAATGGGAAGAAGACTTCATTCCCTGCCTGTATTTGGTGAGAAACTGTATCTTCGAGAAACACAGATTAATTGCCATTTCGAAGGAGCCATAAATTCGGTTTTGTAAAGTAAGTGAATTAGCAAAACCTGGAGCTTCCCTTCTCTTCTGTTAATGATAAAGAGAATCTTTCCAAAGAACTCAGACTGTGCTATTTGAATGTTACCAGAAACTTGTATCAGCAAGGCTGGTGAAACAGCAGCAGTACCAGCTTCCCTGCAGTAATGTGAGGGCAAAACTGTATCATCCTTAACTCTCCCTTCCGGCGATTTGAAGGGTTGCTTTAGGGTTAGGTTTAGGTTTAGGGTTAGGGTTAGTGATAGAGTTAGGGCTAGGGTTAGGTTTATGGTTAGGGTTAGGGTTAGGGTTACAGTTAGTGTTAGGGTTCAGATCAGAAGGGCAAAGAAAGTCAGGCACACCCATCATCAACTTTTCCTGTTGTTTGAGTGAAAAATTCTATTTGATTTAGGAACGCACATATTGTACCATATGGAGTGAGCCAGACATTCAGTTTGGGAAGTTAAGAAAAAAGGAAGTCCTTTAACCTTCTTGCTGTTACTGGCATGAAATGCAGCAGCATGGGAAATCACTCACTTCATCTTAATTGAGAGTACCAAGAAAATCAGTTTTGAAAAATCAGTTAAATAGATCCACCACTTGCTTCGCTTTTGTTATTGCAGGAAAACTACATTGCATTCAAACACTCCCTTGACACTATTGAAGGTAGTCCCAAGGTTCCCTTTGTGCTGTAATGAAATGGAAAGAAGACTTCATTCCATGCCCTTATTTGGTTAGAAACTGTTTCTTGGAGAAACACAGACTTATTGCTATTTCGAAGAAGCCACAAATTCGGTTTTGGAAAGTAGGTGAATTAGCAACACCTGGCGATTCCCTGTTCTTCTGCTGTGATAAACAGCATCTTTCCATTGTATTCATATAGTACTATTAGAAACTCACTAGAAACTCGTTTCACCATGGGAGGTGAAACAGCAGCAGTAACAGCGGCCCTCTAGTAATCTGAGGGCAAAACAGTATTTTCCTTATCTCTCATTTACTGCTATTTGAAGGGATGTTTAAGGATTAGGGTTAGGGTTAGGGTTAGGTTCACGGTTAGGGTTAGGGTTTGTGTTAGGTTTAGGGTTAGGGTTAAGGCTAGGGTTAGGGCTAGGCTTACTGTTAGGGTTATGGTTACGGTTAGTGTTAGGGTTCAGATCGGAAGGGCAAAGAAAGTGAGGCAGACCCATCGTTCAACTTCCTGCTCTTACTTGAGTGAAAAATTCTATTTTCCTTAAGAATGCACATAGTACTATTTAGAATGAGACTGACATTAAGTTTGGAAAGTTAAGAAAAGAGGAAGTCCTTAAACCTTCTTGCTGTTTCTGGCCTGAACATCAGCAGCATGGAAAATCACTCACTTCAAGGTAATTGAAAGTTCCCAGAGAATCATTTTTGGAAAATCAGTTAAATATGTTCACCACTAGATTTGCTTCTGTTAATGCGGGAAAGCTGCATTGCTTTCAAACACTCCTTGACACTATTGAGGGTAGCTCCCAAGTCACCTTTTTGTAGTAAATGAAATGGAAAGAAGACTTCATTCCCTGCCCTTATTTGCTGAGAAATTGTATCTTGGACAAACACAGACTTATTACTGTTTCGAAGCAGCCAGAAATTCGGCTTCAGAAAGTAAGTTAATTCATGACACCTGGAGATTCACTGCTCTTCTGTGAGTGATAAACAGCATCTTTCCAAAGTACTCATATAGTGCAATTAGAAAGTTACTAGAAACTTGTTTCGGCAAGGCAGGTGTAACAGCAGCAGTACCAGCTTCCCTGCAGTAATGTGAGGGCAAAAGAAAATCTTCCTTAACCCTCAGTTACTGCTATTTGTAGGGATATTTTAGGGTTAGGGTTAGGGTTAGGGCTAGGGTAAGGAATGGGTTAGGGTTAGGATTATGATAAAAAGGTCAAAGAAAGTGAGACAGACCCATTGTTCGCCTTCCTGCTGTTATTTGAATGAAAAAATCTATTTGACCTACGAAAGCACATAGTACTATATGGAATGAGCCTGACATTCAATTTGGAAAGTTAAGAAAAAAGGAAGTTCTTAAACCTTCTTGCTGTTACCGGCATGAAAAACAGCAGCCTGGCAAATCACTCACTGCAAGGCAATTGAAAGTTCCCAGATAATCATTTTTGGAAAATCAGTTAAATAGATCCACCACTAGCTTCACTTCTCTTAATGCGGGAAATCTGCATTGTATTCAAACACTCCCTTGACAGTATTGAGGGTAGCCCTAGAGTCACCTTAATGCTGTATGTGAAATGGGAAGAAGACTTCATTCCCTGCCCTTATTTGGTGAGAAACTGTATCTTGGAGAAACACAGACTTATTGCTATTTTGAAGCAGCCTCAAATTCGGTTTTTGAAAGTAAGTGAATTAGCAACACCTGGAGCTTCCCCTTTTTAGCACTGCCTTTGCTGCATCCCATTTGTTTTTATATGTTGTGTTTTCATTTTCACTTGCCTTGAGATATTTACTGATTTCTCTTGTGATTTCTTCCTTGACCCACTGTTTAAGATTGTGTTGTTGAGCCTCCACATATTTGTGAATTTTCTGGCACTCTGCCTATTATTTATTTCCAACTTCATTCCTTTATGATCTGAGAAAGTGTTTTGTATGATATCAATCTTTTTAAATTTCTTGAGACTTGCTTTGTGACCCAGCATATGGCTTATCTTTGAAAATGTTCCATGAGCTCTTGAGAAAAAGTTTTATCCTGCTGTTGTGCAGTGTAATGTTTTATAAATGTCTGTTAAGTCTAGCTCATTTATTGTATTATTCAATTTCTTTGTTTCTTTACTGATCCTTTGTCTAGATGTTCTGTCCATTGGTGAGAGTGGGGGATCGAAGTCTCCAGCTATTATGGTAGATGTGTCTATTTCTATTTTTAGTGTTTGTTGCATTTATTTTGGAACATTCTGGTTCGATGCATAAATATTTATGATTGTTATGTCTTCATGCTGAATTGTTCCTTTTATTAATACATAGTATTCTTCTTTGTTGTTTAATTTGTTGGATATTAGTATAGCTACTCCTGCTCTTTTCTGATTATATGCATGAAATATCTTTTCCCAACCTTTCACTTTCAACCTATGTTTATCCTTGGGTCTAAGATGTGTTTCTTGTAGACATCATATAAATAGGTCCTGTTTTTTAATCCATTCTGCCAGTCAATGTCTTTTGATTGAGGAGTTTAATCCATTAATATTTAGTGGTATTACTGTATGGGTAGTACTTTCTTCTGCCATTTTGCCTTTTGGATTTTATATGTCATATCTAATTTTCCTTCCTTCTACCTTTACTCATAGTCTTCCTTTCTACACTCTTCTCCACACGTCTCTCTTCTGTCTTTTCATATTTTTCTCTAGTGTTCCCTTTAGTATTTCCTGCAGAGCTGATCTTTTGGTCACAAATTTTCTCAGTGATTTTTTTGTCTGAAAATGTTTTAATTTCTCCCTCATTTTTGAAGGACAATTTTGCTGGATATAGAATTTTTGGTTGGCAGTTTTTCTCTTTTAGTAATTTAGATATATCATCCCACTGTCTTCTTGCTTCCATGGTTTCTGTTGAGAAATCTATGCATAGTCTTATTGTGTTTCCCTTGTATGTGATGGATTGCTTTTCTCTTGCTGCTTTCAAGATTCTCTCTTTCTCTTTGACCTCTGACATTCTGATTAGTAAATGTCTTGGCGTATGTCTATTTGGATCTATTCTCTTTGGGGTATGCTGCACTTCTTGGATCTATAATTTTAAGTCTTTCATAAGAGTTGGGAAATTTTCAGTGATAATTTCCTCCATTAGTTTTTCTCTTCTTTTTCCCTTCTCTTCTCCTTCTGGGACACCCACAACATGCATATTCATGCACTTCATATTGTCATTCAGTTCCCTGAGTCCCTGCTCATATTTTTCCAATTTTTTCCCTATAGTTTCTGTTTCTTATTGGATTTCAGATGTTCCATCCTCCAGTTCACTAATCCTATCTTCTCCCTCTTGAAATCTACCATTGTAGGTTTCCATTGTTTTTTTCATCTCTTCTATTGTGCCTTTCATTCCCATATGTTCTGTGATTTGTTTTTTCAGACTTTCCATTTCTTCTTTTTATTCATTCCTTGCCTTCTTTATATCCTCCTTCAATTCATTGATTTGGTTTTTGATGAGGTTTTCCATGTCTGTTCGTATATTCTGAATTAATTGTTTCAGCTCCTGTATCTCATTTGAATTGTTGGTTTGTTCCTTTGACTGGGTCAAATCTTCAATTTTCCTGGTGTGATTTATTATTTTTTACTGGTATCTAGACATTTAATTACCTTATTCTGGAGATTGCTTTCCCTTCTTTTACCTAGGGTTTTCTTGCTGGATGAGTTTGTTGCCTATCTGTTCTTTGACATTCAGTTCAGTTTTTTCTGGACCTCTAGCTTAGGTTTTGTTTAACAGAGGAGAATTTTTCAGTTCTTGTTTTCTTGTTTCTTGCCAGGCTTGTATGGTGCCTTCCCCCAACCTTAGGAGGGTCTACTGAGGTAGTATAGACCCCAGTCGGATTTTCCCAAATCAAGCTTGCCTCCTGTCAGGAGGAAAGAATCACCTGTGCCAGTTTTCCCTGTGGGTGAGACTCAGCAGGTTGAAATACTTCCCTGTAAAATCTCTGGACTATGTTTTTCTTTTCCTGCTCAATACTTGGTGCTTGTCTGCCTGCAGGTCCCACCAGCATAAGATGATGTGATACATTTAACTTTGGCAGACTCTCCCTGCTGGGGGCATGGTGGAGACAGAGGAAAGGTTGTAGGCTGGTTTTAATGGCTTCAAATTACCAAGCCTGGTGTCTGAATTCCTGGAGGGAGGGATCCCACCTGAGTTGGGCTTCACCCCTCTCCTGGGGAAGGCACAGGCTCCAGACAAGCCCTTGAACGGCTTGTTTCTGCCTATACCTGGGGCAGTTGCAGCCTGACAAGTCCTGCCATTGTATCCAAAGACAATAAAGCCTTTGTAGAAACACAGCCACAAAAAAACTCTGTTTCTTTTCTTTTTTTCTTTTTCTGTCAGCCCAATGAGCAACCTCCGCTTTGATCAGGTTCACCAGAGCTGGGGGCCTATTTTTAGTAGTCAGAATTTGTTAATAAATGCCACAATTGGTGTTTGGTTGGGCTCAGCCCCTGTTGCAGGTAAAGTCTCTTTCCTTTCCCCTCTGGGAAGCAGACTGTAGGGAAGGGGTACTGGTCACCATGGCTTGGGGAACTCATGATTCTGGGGAGGCTCACAGCTGGTCCAGCTAGTCCAGACTGGGGTACGCTGAGTGTCCAGTCACTGATGTGGCCCCAGGAGCTGTTCTGTACTGTTTTTGGTTATTTAGTAGTTGTTCTGGAGGACGAACTAAAACGTGCACATTGCTAAGCTGCCATCTTGGCTGCATCTCCCAGGATTTTACATCTTGACAGTTGATTTCAGAATAACGTTCAGAATAGAGTGCAGCACTTGTGACAGGCTTAAATGGAGCTTTGCTGAGATTTTTAAATTCTTATCTCTCATTAGAGTTTTGTAGCCCATAACAAGTTTCATTTTGTCATGATATTTGGAAGCTGCTTAACTAAATGTTTACGAGGGCTCCATGTATCATTCTGGCTGGCATGTGCTGGGTTTGTGGTGGGGACTCTCCTGTCCTCCTGGCTCCCCAGGGCACCTGCTGTGCACTCACCCAGGCCCACAGTGACAGCACCTCTGGGGGGGCAGGGGCAGAGAAAATGTTGCAGCAGCATGTCTTCTCCTGATTTGCTTCTCTCTTCTCAATCGTCTGAATCACTGAGTACATGCAACTGCTTCAGCAACATTTGGGGAACAGCCCTGGAGGACTGAGTTGATTTTGCTTAAAAATGGTCCATTGCAGAGGTGCAGGTGCTCTCAGCCTGGGCTGCAAACTAGAATTATCTGGGAGCCTCAAAGTGCTGATTCCTAGGTTCTACCCATATCCCAATGAAATCCGAGTCTTTGGGGCAGGAAGCCCGGTCATTGGCATCTTTTTAAGAGCTCTACTGGTGGTTCCGATATGTAGCCAGTATAAGGAGTCACTGAGCTGATTCATAAAGGAGGTTATGGTTCATCAACATTGTGCAGCTCTCCAAGTCACCAAAAATAGTGATAGGAGTCAGGTTGGAGAAACTCTCTGTTTATGCCAGTTGTCTTGGGTTCCATCTACTTTAGCTTCTGTCCTGGATTTTTCACTTAGCTAGATAGTGTTATTCATAGATGCATTAAAATAAGCAGGACAGGTTTGGTTTAACTTCACTTTTGACCTCCAGCTTCTGCCAAAATCTCATCTATTAGGGGGTAAACTACAGATGCAATGGGGGAACATCCAAAATAATCATAAGAAGAGATGACTTACCTGACATGTTATGTTTTATAAAATGTATGTTGAAGAATCTTATTGTTAATGGAGGCAAAAGATAGTACCTGTGTTAATAATTGGGATAAAAAATTGCGTAACACATTAGAATTGTAGCTAACCAAATCTCTCAGTAGCTGGAGAGAGAATATATTGTTAATAAAAATATCATGGTCTACAGCAAGGAATCAATGAAAGGTGTTAGCAATTTCAAGTTTATTAACCATAAAGTTTTCTTTGAAAGCAATTGCAGTTTTGTTCAAAAACTTCAAAGTAAGAATAATCATTTTAAAGAAGGAAATTCTTTGGAAAGATATTAGTGACATGCTATTAGAGATTGCTAAGCTAAGAAATTTAAAAACTTAAGCACTAGGGGCAATTATTCTGTCTGTTTTGATTGGAAGATAATCAATATAAAGGTTTTTTTCAATGTTGCTTTAATGGTTACCTATAAGTCATTTTAACTTTTTAAAGAAAAAATGTCTTCAAAAATAGTTTTAAAATCTAACTATTATATAAAGGCCTTAATACAATAGAAGCAATTTATGATCAAGTAGTAAATATTCTCCAAAATAACTTACTTTTAATTGTTAGTGTCTCCTTTTACTCAGAAATTGTTCCTATTGGGAAAATACAATTGTTGCAGCCATTGAATTTTGTTAAAAAAACCCCTTCACATGGGTCCATTGTCTACAAGTTATCAAGAAATATCTGAGGGCGGCTGCCGTGGCTCAGCAAGCAGAGCTCCGACCTGCCATGCTGGAGGTCTGGAGTTCGATCCCTGGTGCCTCCTGCCCATATGCAAATTAAAAAAAAAAGAAAGAAATATCTGAGTGCATGCTTTGTCAAGGAAAGGGTCACAAGAAAGTGGTTGAAGAGCTCGGAGGGTATGGTGTCATCAACATTGTCCGCAGGAGACATAGTAGAGAAAAAAATGGCAAGCTGAGCATTGGTACCTTCAGGGAACAAGAGAAAGTGACCAGGAGGTTGGTAGAAGACAGCAGTGGTGGAGAAGGGAAGCCTGAGGGCAGCTCTGCCAAAGTGTAGCAGGCTTTGAAGGAGAAAGGATGGGAGATGGTTTGGAAGGGACGACAGAGCCAGGGAGCAGATCTATCCCCATATTTCATGTAAGAAATCCATGGGGTGAGAGAACAGTCTTGACTTCAGAAGTTGTAAGCGACAGCCAGAATTCTTTAAGTGGCATCAATAAGGAGAAGGGGCTGGGGCTTCCAGGAGCTTGCTGCCAACAGAGGAGCCCCAAGGCCCAGTGGGAAGGCAGGGGTGGAGCAGAGGTTGGGTGAAATCAGAAGATGCACATAACAGTTTGGGGATAAGGGTTCTGGTGATGATGGATGATACATGAAGTTTGGATATATCTTCCACCTGACTCACCCTGAACTGTCTGCCAAGGCAGGATGAAAACCTCAGCACTGGAAACATAGACTCAGAGACCATCTATGCAAGCCCTCAAATTGCAGAAGAGGAAACCAAAGCCAGAAGAAAGTTGTGCAGCTATGGAGCAACAGAACTAGAATTCAGATCTCCTGTATTCCAAAGTATTGACTCCTCTGACAGCCTTTTATTAGGATCAGGACTCCCTATGTTCCCAAGTTGCACATCCTTCTGGACTCCATCAGGCTTTTTCAGAGTTCTCTGAGTTGTTCAGACTTCAGAGCCTGTCTCCCAAGACAACTCTGCCTTCCATTCCATGGTTCAACAGAAAGGCTCTTCCATGCCCTTTCTCCTCAGAGCTAAACAAAACGAGCAGAAGAAGCATTCTCCACTTTGTTTGGTTACATAGTGTGTCTGCTCTCCACTCAATTTTCCCACAAGACCTTTTGGAAGGTATTTCTTTGCTAAGACTTGAAGTGTTGCAACAAGGTGCTGCTAAAAATTTCTGGACAAACTGGCAGAGGTCAGGTGTTTCTGGTTTCCCTGGGCTCTTTAACCCCTTTTGAAAAAGACAAAACCTTCAGAAAGCAAGTTTTCCAGCAATAGTCTCTCAAAGACCAGTATGGGTTTAAAAGAAGATGATGGGACAGGTGACTGGCTCAATTCTCGCCTGCCATGCCAGAGGCCCAGGTTCGATTCCCAGAGCCTGCCTAAAATTCTTCCCCCCCAAAAAAGGATGATGCTTCTGCTTCCAAGAATTCCCAACCTAAAAGAGGAGTATTCAAGTAACAATGTACTCTCACATGAAAATCCTAAGAAAATTTTCCTGTTAGATTACCAATAATAAATGTAGTAAGCAGGAGATATGCTTAAAAGCACAGATTCAATTACTTTGGATAGGGACATTTCTTCAACTAATGTCTTTGAGGAATTCATAGTCCAAGGGGAAACGACAGACAAATGAACAATTAATATCCTATAATTAATCATCATGGGATTATGCACCAAGTGCATGACTGGCATTTACAAATAACCTCATGAAAAAATTGTAGTAATGCCTAACTGTTAATGAGTGCTTGCTGTATGCCAGGCACTTCTCTAAGAGCTTCACATATGCTAACTCATTTATGCTTGCAATTTACTGAAAGAGAAACTATTATTATTCTCATTTTGCAGACCATGCCACTGAGGCATGGAGATGTCAAATAACTTGCCCAAGGCCATCCAGCCTGTACTAGACAATCTGACTCAGGGTTTATATATTTAACTATTTTGCTTCTGTGGTAAGCTTGACAATGTAAAATATAAAATTCTACATGATGAGGTGCACAGGTGGTTCAGTGGTAGAATGCTCATTTTCCATGAGGGAGACTCAGGTTTCATTCTGGAGCATGCACTCCTACAACAACAAAACAAAACAAGACACAAAAAACAAAATTCTATATTATGTACTCTCAGGCTCTATTAATGTACAGTGGAAGTAGAGATTGTTAAATGTCCAATGCGAACATTGATTGCAAATAACAGAAACTCAATTTGTAGTAGTTCTAGGAAAAGGGGAATTTGGGGGAAGAAACCAGAGTCACTCATGAAGTCCAAGGTCAGGGAAACAGTAGAGTATCAGAAATGGAATGAGGGACAGGAGTGGTAGCATCGGGAGAACCTGATAGCCTTCTCCCTCCATCACCCTCCAGAATGATCTTCATTTGGAAATGGGTGAACCATGCTGGACAGAGGGAGCTGAGTGAAAGCTCCTGCCCCTTAGGTCTGCATCCCCTTGATGCCACCCCTTTCAACAGGGTCACCTGGAAAACCTAGCAGATGTAGCCAGTAGGGGATGGGTACTTGTCTTTCTACATGGTCAACTACAATTAATAACCTTCTGAAGTTCCTTGAAGCATCAAGCTCTCTTGAATGCTGATGAACCCATGTCCACAAGTTTCTGACTTTAGAAAACCAAATGCAATCTGTGTAATAGTCTTTCCAATTTGTAGCCTTCCTATGTTTTGCTTAGAAGATTTACTGGAGAAATCAAGGTTTCTAAGTTTCCCTTTCACCTTTTAAAAAAATATTTTGGCTTCAATGGATACAAGATGTTCTTTGTTTATATGCCATTCACAGCTGAAAGGCTGTTCAGACTGCCAGGGGGCAGAGGGGATCCATGCCTGTTCTAGTTTGAAGGTGTGAAGAGAAACATCATATTTAAATAACCATTCCCATGGGAAACAAAGTTGAAAGACTGCACTTTCAATGCAGGCTTTGCTTTATTCTTATTATTTTAATGCCCTTTAACTGAAAAATACTGAGCTGAATTTTATGCCTGCTATCCTCCTGACACAAACTGGGGCTGGAAGTAGTGAGCTGCCCAAGTAAGCAAATACTAAACTCAGCCTGCCAGCTGAGACCTTCTCATAAAAAATACAATTCCAGCCGAATAGCTCCTTTCTGTGACTCCTCCAGTTTCACACTTGCTTGAGGTGGCCAGGGGGTGTTCAGAATAATGGCATATTGGAATCTGGGGTTCTAAACAAAGAATCCTTACATGACTGCCCAAGACACAGAGGCTAGGAGGAGCTGGAGGCCACAAAAACTGCACAGACACCAGAAACAGACCCCAAAATCAACCTCATTATTGTTGGTCTGACATCTCCAAGGTCTCTATAAATCTGCATCCTGAGATTATATTGATTTTTTTAAATTCTCCTAACACTAGACAAGCCCTCTTTTGAGTCCTAGTGGAAGGGAGTTGCTTTCCAACCTCAAGAGGAGGGTTGTGATGCATTCTAAAACCAAAGAGGAACACGGAGAAGTTGAATGGCCAAAAGACCCTGTGGCCGTGGCTGCCTAAGACACAACCCAAGCAAAATAAACAAGTGCACAGAATTTATCCTAAGGGGCAAAGCCACAGTGTGATCTGGTTTTCCTGGAAGAAAATGCCCTCACTGAGTCAGGAGGCAACTGCAGAGCAGAAACTGCAGGGGATGTGTCCAGCTTCTATGGCCCAATGCAAGGCCTGGAATGTGCTTTTTCTACCTTCAGAGGGTGGCAGTCCCCCAAGGTGGAGAATCAGCAGTTATGCCCGGGAGCTGTTTTGATCCCCTTCGGCAAAGATATCTGGGTGCAAAATGATGGTATAGTGGAAGCCTCGGTGGAACCTGTGCCCACATGTGAAACAGCCAGACTGCTTCAGGTTGGGGACATCTGTCAGAGACACCCCTCTTGTAAATACTCAGTCCTGCAGTATGCCTGGGGGAGCACATCAGCACCATTGAGGGATTATCATATGACTTCATTTCATCTCTAAACTGAGGAAGCCTAGGAAAATTCTGGTGACAACAGTAAACCAATAACAGATATATGAAGAATTTCCCATATACCATAAACTGTACTGGAGGCTTTATATTCATTACTTCATCTAATAAGCATGACGTCCACATGGCTGAATAACGTGTCTATCAGAACCACTCTCCTTCCACCCTCCTTTTGGGAGAGAGATTCGTCTTGAAAAAGGAGAGACCATAACTAGGTGTCAGCTATTGGCTGAGCCTATTTCCATAACTCCTGACATCCTCATTAGTTTCTTCCTTTTCTAGATGAAGACACTGAAGTTCAGAGAAGTTAAGGAGTTGGCCAAGGACACACTGGAGAGATGAGGAGAGTTGGATTATGAATCCTGGTGTTGGGAGTTCAGATCCAGTGCTCTTGTTCTTACGGAGCAGCAGTCTTGTCCTCTGAGCTTTCCCGCCGTCTTTTCACCTGATGGTCACCACACTTCATCCTTGGCTCTGTTTCCCTCCCACCTCCCCACTTCCCCTCTCACTCCCACCTTTTCAGTCACACAGTAGAGAACCATCTTTTTACACAGGTTGTGCTTTTTTTGTTTTTTGTTTGATCTGTATTTTCTGCTCCATGGCATGGAATGTCAGGCCTTGGAAAATGGGAAAGTTACTTGGAAGTCCTCAGTTGCCTTTTGCCTGCCTTATCTCCCTGATCATTGTTTAAGGGTTGTTCCCAAGCTCAGTTGTTAGTCCATTTGCTGGCATGCTCTCAGCAGAATCTCACACGGAACAGGTGACATTTGCTAGCGGGCTCTGTGCAGCCATGGGGTGAAAAGGAATAGGATGAGTCTGCATATGGAATTCTCCCTTTCTATTTTCAAAAACTGTATTTGGTTAAAGAAGTGGTCTGAATTTCAAGGGACTCTGAGCATTCACAAATCTAAGTATTTTAGAAACAAGTTGCCCCTGTGAAATTTTATTGGAACAAACTCAAATTGTAGCTCAGGATAATTTCCTTGTGTGCAAGCAGCTCAGGGCTCTCAGGCACCCCCAATTCCAGGCTCCATGGCAAAGACATTGTCCACGTTGAGTTCTTTTGACAGCCCCAAAACGGGGTGGCAGCTGTACGGGAACAGCTCTGCCATGGCATGCACCCACACGGGATATGGGCAAGGCTCAGATATGGTCTGACTCAAAGCTTGGTGGAATGCCCTGTGGTCTTCCAAGGAACATAACGACATGGGCAGTTGAGCAGGCGCTATCATAAGGCCACTTCTCAGCCTCCTGTTTCTCTGGCAGGAGGCTTCCACCAGGAAGTTCCTTTCCCATCTCCCTGACTTCAGTCAAGCATAGGACACCCTCCTCAGGGCAGAGCTGCAGGCTATAAAAGGAATTGCCTGCCATATAAGATTAGCCCCCAGCTAAGGGGTGCCCTACACCTGTTGCCCATCATCTGGACCCTTTTGCTTTGATGTTGACAACATCATTTGGTTTGGTCATGTCCATACCTGCCAAATCTATGGCAGTAATTGCTGTTGCATGGGGACTGCTGGTCCACTGGACAGTAACTGGTTTTTCAGATGCATGAGGAAGCCCTTGGTACCACAACATTGCCCTTGAGAGGTTTTGGCTCTGCCTGATCCTGCATCTCCTTGACAATTCCAAATCCTACCCCACTCCCTCACTTTAGCTGTCAAAGATCTGCTTGTGGTCAAGGAACATTTTCTTAATAAGAAACAAAGAGAGGAGCAATGAATTCTCCCTTCATATCCAGGAATGTTTCAAAGTACACTGCCTTCTCCACATGGATGGGGGGGTGCTGACAGCCTTAGGGTTTTATCTCGACAGGTTAATGAAGAAAGATTCTGAGGCCAAGGCCCTTTAAAAAAGAAAATCTAAAATAGATTAATGATATCTGAATATGGCATTGCCTATAAATTTTCCAAAATTTATCTCTTTATTTTCTGGAAGATGTTAATAATGGAGAAAATTAGTTTACTCTAGCTTGACTCCTTTTCTAAGGAGATTTCTAAATAAATCACTTGGAAACATTCGGGTTATGAATTTCTAAACAAAGAAGTCTTTGGAATGCATTGGTTTTGGTTACTAGGTTCACATTTCTCCACAGAAAGTTTCTTTTTGCAGGCAAGTCCTTGTTAACAGCTCCACTGGATCTGTAGGGTGGAGTGAGAAGAAAGGGAATTACAGAACTGACCCATCCTGAGGCACTTTTACGTGTTTGCCACTATTTTATCAAGCTTCTTCACATCTATTATCTCAATTAAGTCCCACAATGATACTTCAAAGCACATATCTCCCCATTTTACAGAAGGGAAGATAGAAACTCAGAGTCTACTTAACTTGTCTCAGAGTCACACATTTGATAAATGGCATGTTCGAAATCAAGTCTGTCTCAGCAAAAATTATTTAAGTGAATGTGTTAAACCATACACTAATATTTTGACAAAATGATTGTTTAAGGTTTGCTCCTCATAGAAGAAAACATAGAAAGCCAACAAACTAAAAAGCCACGGAGATGCGGTGCCACAGTGGCTCAGTGGCAGAGTTCTCACCTGCCATGCCTGAGTCCCAGGATTAATTCCCGGTGCCTGTCCATGCTAAAAAAAAAAGCCACAGAACCAAATAAGGTGAAATTAATGATGAAGGTCCAAATTTACAAATTCGGAATAACAGCAAGTGAAAATGACAGAAGGATGTCTAAAATGTGAACTCAGAACTAAGGAATTATTTAAAGAAATACTGCTTCAGAATTTTCATGTAGATATTGAAATTTCTCAAATGACTAGGTAAGTACAACTTTCCAGGGGGAACCAAGAAATCCTGTGCTCCTTTCTTATTGAAATCAGGAGAGTAGTAGGATTTCTCATTACCCAGAGAACTTTTTTTTTCATTTTCCCTCCCCTTAATCTGAACAGGCTTCAAGAATGCATGCCTAGGTGATGTCCACAAGTTGGCAAGTCTAAGACATCCCAAAGAACATTCAATCTGCAGGACAATCGAATGGCAAACAACTCAATAAATGCTAAATTGGGGGAAAGAACATACATGAAATGTAGGAGAGTGGCCAGACAAATTTATCAATCTGAACCCTGGAAGGGTCCTTGAATCTACACAGTGTATGTATCTCACAGAGGCAGCTTCCCAGCCCAGGCACCTCCTTCCGTGGTCATTCCTACACAGCCACCCATGCCAGTAGTTTAGCAATCCACCCACATTAACTAAAACGCAGGGGCAGAGACCCACACAGACCCTGGCTGTGCCACAGGGGTTCATGCGTGGGCATTCAAAGTGGTCTCCTGATGACAGAGCGACTCACGGTGGCACTTTGGGCTGTATTCATTCCCAGCCCTGAATCTGCTTTGCTGGTGTACCCAAATGAAATTATTGGGTGTCTTGGTACACTGACTGAGGTTCTGTGGAGGACAGCTGGGGCATGGGTTGGGATCCCCATACACCCTGAAGTTACATGAGGCAGAAAAATTACACAGAAAGAGGAAGCCCAGACACCAAATGTCAGTGCAGAACAGGGCTGAAAGGACCATGCTTTGGATTGTTGCATCTAAGAAATAAGAACATCCTTGGCAATGGAAATAATGACATTGCAAATATTGGTGTACATATCTACTTGAATCCCTGCTTTAAATTTTTTGGTATATACCTAGTAATGGGATTGATGGGTCATAGGTAGTTTTTTACTTAGTTTTCTGAGGAACTGCCAAACCATCTTCCACAGTGGCTGAATCATTTTACACTGCCACCAACAGTGAAAGAGTGTTCTCATTTCTCTGTACCCTCTCTGACACTTGTTATTTTCTGTTTTTTTTAATAACAGCCATTCTAATAAGAGAGATACATAAAGAAATGTATCTCATTATGGTTTTGATTCACATTTCCCTGATGACTAATGATGGTGAGCATCTTTTCAGGGCTTTCTAGCCATGTGTTTTCTGGCTATTTGTGTATCTTCCTATTCAAGTCTTTTGCCCATTTTTAAACTGGGTTGTTTGCCTTTTTGTTGCTAAGTTGAATGTTTCCTTTTTTATTTTAGACAGTAGACCTTTACTGGATATGTGGTTTCCAGGTACTTTTTCCCATTATGTAGGTTGTCACTTTACTTTCATGATAAAGTTCTTTGAGGCTCATAAGTTTTTAATTTTGATGAGGTCCCCTTCATCTACTTTTAATTTTGTTGCTTCTCTTTTGGGTATAAAGTCTAAGAAACCATTGTCTAACCAAAGTCCTGAAGATGCTTCCCTATGTTTTTTTCTAGGAACTTGATAATTCTGGCTCTTATATTTGTCTTTGATCAGTTTTGAGTTGATTTTTGTATGTCATGAGGCAAAGGTCCTCCTTTTTTTTTTCCAAATGGAGATCCAGTTTTCCTAGCACCATTTGTTGAACAGACTATTTTTCCCAATTGAATGGTGTTTTCCTTCTTGTTAAAAATCAGTTGGCCATAAATGTGAAGGTTGATTTCTGTACTCTCAATTCAATTCCATTGGTCTCTATGTCTGCCCTTGTGCCAGTTGCATTGCTGTTTTGATTACTGTGGCTTTCTAATATGTTTTAAAATTGGGAAATGTGAGTCCTCCAGCTTCACTCTTCCTTTTCAAAATGGCTTTAGGTATTCAGGGCAACTTGCCATTCCTTATGAATTTGATGATCTGTTTTTCCATTTCTTCAAAGAAGGTTATTGGATTTTTATTGGGGCTGCATTGAATCTATAAGTATCTTAATGATATTCAGTCTCCTAATCCATAAATATGGAATGTATTTTCATTTATTTAGGTCTTCCATAATTTCTTTTAGCCATGTTTTGTAGTTTTCTGTGTGCAAGTTATTTGCATCCTTGATTAGCCTTATTCTTAGATATTTGATTATTTTAGTTGCTATTGTAAATTGAATTTTTTCTTGATTTCTTCTCACTGTTCTTTGTATCTTTTTGTAGATCCATATTCTCATCAAGTTTCATTTTCTTTCTGCTGAAGGACTTCCTTTAGCATATCTGCTAGTGATGAATACTTTCAGCTTTTGTATGTCTGAAAAAGTCTTTGCCTTTATTTGCATATTTTTTGTATGCTGTATGGTGAGGTCACATTTCATTCTTTTTCCATGTGAGTATCCCATTATTGCAGCACCATTTCTTGAAATACTTTTTGTTTTTTCTTTCTTTCATTGTTTGCTTGTTTTTCAGGGAAGTGCATGGGCTGGGAATTGAACCTGGGTCTCCTGCTTGGCAGGCGAGAATTCTAACACTGAACCACACTTTCAACCCCTTCACCTTTATTTTGAAAGATATTTTTACAGGGTATAGAATTGAAAGTTGAACAGGGTTTTAATTTTCTTTTCAGTGCTTTCAAGATATTGTTCAACTATCTTCACGTTTGCATTGTTTCTGAGGAGAAACCTGAGTTATTGTTATCATTGTATCTCTTTCTATAATATTTACTTTTCCTCTGGCTTCTTTTAATCATAGCTTTAATAAATTTTATTATAATGTGCCTTCACACACACACATACACAAAAACGTGCATATAGATGTAGGCATTGGGTTTGGTGAGATTTTTGGATCTGTTAGCTTATAGTTCTTGTGATATTTCATAAGTTTTCAGCCAATATTTCTCCAAATATTTATTCTTTAATTGCACATATATTAGCCTACTTGACATTTTCCCACATTCACATTGGTGTTCTACCATTTTTTTAATTTTCTCTGTTTATTTAATTTTGGATAATTTCTTTTATGTCTTCAAGTTTACCATTTTTTCTTTCATTTTGTCTAATATGCTGTTAATCCTATCTAGTGTGTTTTTTCCTTTCAGGTGCATTTTCCCTTCTAGAAAGTTGATTTAGATCCTTTTTTGTATCTTCCATGTCACTTTTTACTGTATTTATGTTTTCTTTTATCTTTTAAAACAAATTGTAAAAAAAACATGTTGTATATGGTTACAGTAATATTTAAATATGCCTACTAATTCTATCATATGTTATTTCTGGGTCATTTTCAATTTATTTTTTCTCCACTTTGTATTGTGTTTTCCTGCTTCTTTGCATGCCTGATAATTGAATGCCAAATATGAATTTGAGGGCTAGATATTCTTATATATATGTGATCTTTGTTTTGGATTACAGGTAAGTTACTTGTAATTTTTTTTATTCTTCTGGGTTATACTTTTAATCTTCATAAGGCAGGACCAGAGCAACCTTTAGTGTAGGGTTGAGTTGTCCTTCCTAGTGAGACATTAATAGTTTTCTGAGTCTCTCTAACTAATGCCTCATATTTTATGAGGTTGTTCTACTTTGCCTGGTAGAAACATTTACTCCTCCCAGTGCTGAATAACATTAGGGAATTGTTTTGCCTTCATCTTTTGGGTGGATCTTTCCACAGCCTTTGATAGTTTCTTTATAATCTTGTGATTATCAATACTTATCTAAAGACTTGGGGAATACCCAGTTCAGATCTCTAGAGTTCTCTCATGGTATTCAGACTTACAAATTCTAACCTTCTCATTGCCTTGAACTTGAAAAACACGACTGGCATTGTGGGAACCAACTTGAGAACATACATGAAATAACAAAATCAATATTCTAAAAAGTGGTTGAAAACAAATACTGAGCTTGAGTCCTTCCTTTTTTTTAATGGACAAGCCAAAACAACATACAAACATGAACATTCTTAATTATACAAACATCCCATACATGGTGTACAATCAGTGGCTCACAATATCATCACATAGTACTATATTCATCACCATGATCATTTCTTAGAACATTTGCATCACTCCAGGAAAAGAAATAAAATGAAAAAAGAAAAACTCATACATCCCATACCCCTTATGCCTCCCTCTCGTTGACCAGTAGTATTTCCATCTACCCAATATATTTTAATATTTTTTCCTTCTATTTTGAGCCCTTCTTGACAGTTTTGAACAGTGGAACCAATACCAGTAACTGCCTTCCTCTGGACTTCTTGTTATAGGAGAAGAGTAACCCCTATTCATTCAGGCCCTGTTTGTTGGTTTTCTCAAATTTGAGGTTGATTCCATTCAATGCTGATTGTAGTGTCAGACTCAGTTGTCAACTTGGCCAGTTATACATGCCTAGTTCTGTTGCTTTGGACATGAGCCAATGGCATGTGAACCTCATCTGTTTCTCATTACATCTGCAGTGGGCTAAGAGGTGTGCTTGCTGCAATGAATGATGTTTGAGTTAATTGGCTGGTGCTTAAATGAGAGAGCTCAACGTAGCACAGCCAAAACAGCTTAGCATACCTGATCTCAGCACTCACAGGTCAGCCCACGCCTTTAGAGATGCAGAAAGAAATCACCCCGGGGAAGGTTGTTGGAACCCAGAGACCTGGAGAGAAGGCCAGCAGAGATCACCCTGTGCCTTCCCATGTAAGAGAGAACCTCAACTGAATGTTAGCTGCCTTTCCTCTGAAGAACTAACGAAATAAATCCTTTTTTATTTAAAGTCAATCCATCTCTGGTATGTTGCATTCTGGCAGTTAACAAACTAGAACAGATTTTGGTACGGGGAGTGGGTTGCTGCTGCAGTTTGCAAATACCAGATATGTTGGAACAGTTTCTTGGATGGCTAAAGGGGAGATTTTGGAGGAACTGTGAAGAGAATAATGGAGAAGTCTTGGAGCACTTGAAGAGACTGTTGGTGTAAATGGAACCACCGCTAATCTGGACAAAGGGGAACACAAAAGGGACAAATTGGAGTTTGCAGAGAGACAACAATGGAAGCTTGGGTCTGAAGCCAAGAAACCTCAGCCAGGAGAGTGGACCCATCCATATACATGGAGAGGGTGAGTTTGCCCTGAGGGCAGAGGATGAGTCACCCATCTCGTTGCAGTGGAAGCGTCGTGCAGCCTCAGGCCTTGGAGAAGGTACAGCACACTCCTTGGGGACCGGACAGAGCCTGGCTTCCACCACATGGAGGGGTTGAGCATGTGCCCCAGAAATATCAGAGAGCCCAGGTGTGGCCCCAATGCCTTGGGAGAGTGGAGTTGAGAAAAAGGTGGTCTCCGCAATGTTCCCTGAGATTGATTTGGAAAGAGACAGGC
>PVIY010034859.1:0-26754 GCA_004026745.1 Myrmecophaga tridactyla
GCCTGTCATGTTAGCACAGGACACTCCATTTCTCTAAAACAGAATTTTATTGTATAGCTTTCAAATATTTAACATGTATTGATAGAAATATAGGTTTCAGCAAATGTATATATTATATTGTAATAAACATTTTTAAATGTATTTGCACTTTGTAATTCTGGTGAAATGTTTCTCTAAAAATGGAATTTTCAGGAGAAAGTGTCCAAATATTTTATATGTTGGTAGATGTTACCTATTTGCCTTCTATATTATTATATGTATTAACATATTTCATTAAACAGCATATAAGAATGCTTCTTTCCTCATGGGCTCACCAATTAGTGGAATTACTAATTTTTGCTAATGTGCCACTTGAAAAAAATCTTATTCTTGAATAATTTGCATGTCTTTTGATTTTAATAAAATTGAGTATTTTTGGTGTATCTTTAGGCCTATAAATATCTTTTATATTCTTTGTTAAGTTTTCTTTAGTTTGTTTCTTATTTAATGTTTTGTAGACATATTTACATGGGACAAATATTTTCCTAATTAATGGCTTAACTTTAAAAACTTTGAGAGTTTTTAATGTTATGTAACCAATTTGTTAATCTTTTTTGGGCTCTGGCTCTGTTGTTTTGCTAGGAAAAGATTTCCCTCTACAAAGATCATGCAAATACTCTCCAGGTTTCTTCTAATTAGTTTATGCTTTTATTTTTTACATTTAATTATAAATTATATCTGATAGTATATGTAAAGTATGAACATTGCACTATATTTGCCCAAAAGGTTAGACAGCCTACATCACATGATTTACTGAAGCATTCCACTCTTATCCCATCATTTTGTAGACTATATTTTGATATAGTACGTTTCCCAGTCTCTCCTTCTGATTCTGCACTTTTTATTCCAAAAAATCTGACAGGACTGAACTGGGACAGTTCTTCACTATTTTAAACATTCAATCATATAAATGTTTTCTTATCTCATAAGTCAAATCCTCCATTGACTTTATTTTCTAATATGTTAATTCCCCTAATGACTTTTAGACATTGATTTGAATAGATTAAGTTTAAAGTTAATTCTGAGACAATTATTAGCCTTACAAGACTCTAACATTCCATCCAGTGTCATTCATGAATCTGTTTTTAATCAGGTCTACTTTTGCACCCTCCAAATAGGTTTTGCATTGTTCTTCATATACTGCTTACTCTCATTTTAAACTAAGTTAACTCCTAGTTTTTTGCTTATTTTTAAATTGCAATTATGAATTAGAATTTTTTCGCTGCTGTGTTTCTATTTAATTACTGCTGTTATAAAGAAAAAGGCATTGGCTTTGTTCTCCTACTATATCTGGTCCCCTTAAACTCTTTTATCAGTTTTATTAATTTTCCCTTTAGTCTCTCAAATATATTTCATCATCCTAAAATAATAACGAATTTGATTTCTTTTTACATTTTAATAGATACTTTATTTTTCTATATGTTACCTAAAATCTAGTATTCAAAAAATTGAATACTAGAAGTGATTGGTAAAAATCTTTCATCCTTGATTCTTGAGAATTTTCAGTAAAATATTTTGTTTTTTCTTGTTGTTTTGTTTTACTATTGAATTCTTATGTGAACAATACGCAGAGAAATGAAATTAATTTTGTTCTTTGCATTGTTCATTTCCTTTAATCCTTTCATCTGGAGTTAGGTGTGTTTAAGTCTACTATGATTGTTACTAAGTCAAAATCTTTAGACTCACCAGATTGTGCCATCTAAGTAACTCTGTTATGTCTCTCAGTTTACAAAGATTCCTGTTCTCTTGGACATTGCAAAAACACTATTTGTTGTCATGTTAAATCATTTGGCCTTATTTTATTTAACTTTATATTGTCACTTGTTCTCCATTTTTCAGAGGTTTTCTTTGTTTGTGATTTTCAATACTATTTTCACTGCTGTATCCTTTTACAAGTTCTATAATAATGCTGATTTGTTTTATATATGTAATTCATTACACGTGTTTCTTCTCTCACATTTTGTTGCTTTTTTGTAACTTTCTTTATGGTATATGTTGATGGATAGCATTCTTAATTTTAATGTAGTCAAATTTATCAATTTTTATTTTAAATAATTTTTCTTCTTTAAGAAATCCTTCCCTGATCCAAGAACAGAAACATATTATACAACGTATTTTTATATGCCAAATTCTTGCTGTCATTTATCAACCCTTAATCCTTAAATATGATGTGCAATAGAAGTCCAGTTTCACTTTTTTCCTTATATATGACCACTTTCCTTAATACTAATTGAATAGTTTCCCCATTTCTCACTGATATCCAATGTCATCTTGTCTATAAATTGTATATCACATAATTCTCATGAGGGTAAATTGACACTGCTTCTATGGAAGGTAATTTGCAAAATTTATCAATTTTACAGATGAATAACTTCACTTCTAAGAATTCATCTGACATGTGATCACACATGTGAAATGTCATGTTAATAAAGTTATGATTGCAATGCTCTTTATAATAGCAAAGTCTTGATAGCAACCTAAATTTCCATGGATAGTAGTTAAGTTTCATTCATATAATGAAATATTATTCAGGTGTTAAAAATCTGGGAGGATAACTGAAACTTGTTAAAATTACTTCTTTATTCTCCCTGCAGATTGTTTACATTTACAGAAACCCTAAGGACATTTTGATCTTATATTACCATTTTTCAAATCTGTTGGTTACATTACAAGCTCCAGAGAATTTAGAACAATTCACGAAATGGTTTCTAGATGGAAAAGGTAACTAAGAATTTTTTTAACAAGCAATATGTTTATGAGATATTGTTGCCATTTACCCAAATTTGCCACATACAGAAAACATTTGAAGAAGACAGAGAAGGGAGATATGGTGGAATGCAGATTAGCGGTTCTTATTATCCATAAATTTATTCTGCCACCCAAAGATCTTTCTATTCTTGGCAGGACCACTTTAGACTTTAGGAGTTGTCAGGGTTGCAAAGGCATATTTTTTTCAGAAATATTTTTACCAGACTATAAAAGAATCTTAAACATTCTAGCCATTCAGACGATCTGGATTCATACCTCTATATGTTCCGGAACAGCTCATGTTCACGGTGGGTGTAGTTAGTTTGGCCTGTAGTAGACCTTATAAGGTGGCTGTGGAACTTCTCATTTCACAGCCGAGGAGGGTGGGTGGTGTAAGAGGCTTGTGGAGTGTGCACCTGGGGCTCTCACTCATTTGGAAGATAATACTTAGTTTCTGACCTTTTCTTAATAGCTAGTGTCGATATCCAGAGATTTTAGAATAGAGAATAAAAGGAGAAATAGACATGCATTTTCAGGTGGAGGAAATAGGAGAAGGAAAAATCCTACCTTAAGAAAATCTTCAAAATTTGATCTATGGCTTTCTTATCTCTGTATTGCTGCTTTCCTACATATAGAGGAATTTTTATGGGCATTTCCTATAAAAATCAGAAAGTGGTTTTCCAGGCAGTAACCATTAAAAAGGTATGGATGTCCAATAATGGAGGCTTTATTTTTCCTTTCTGAGGCTTCTGAAAAAGAAAAGAAAAGTTATTGCACAATAGCCGCAACATCTTTAACTCATAACGTGTTAGTTTTTCCTACAGTGATCACATCAGAGGATGGTATGAGCACAAACAGGACTTCAATATTCTGTCCATAAAGTATGAAGATATGAAGAAGGTAAGATGAGTTTATTTTTAATAATAATTTCTTTAAAATCCTCTCTTCTCTTGGTTGATATGAACACACTCTCCCACCTTGGTCCCCTTTACTCGTAAATAATACTACTTTTTCTGGTCTTCTAATTTCTTGCCACCCCTTAATTACTGTCTTCCTCAGGGCTCTCCTCCACGCCTCTTCTCACGATGCACAATCTTCTTTTATGATTTTTTTTTTCTCTTGGATCATCCTGCAACAATAGAGGCAAACCCAGATGTCCAGAGAAGCCAGACATAAATGAAGAGGAGGGCACTGTATAGTACTGGAGTGAGAAGCCATTGCTAAGACATGGCTCCTTGTCACCAGAGGAGAATTTGTGCCCTGGGGTGCAAGCTCTTCCTACTTTTAAGAGAAATTTGGATCATAGATTTCATTTTAAATCCCTCATTTTTTTTTCTTTTTTTAAATTATTATTTAATATTATTATTTTTTGCATGGGCAGGCACCAGGAATCAAACCTGGGTCTCTGGCATGGAAGGCAAGAACTCTGCCTGCTGAGCCTCCATCACCTGCCCTAAATCCCTTAATTTTAAAGTATTGGTAATCAGAGAAAAGCTGTCTAAATTATTGTGTAAACCAGACAATACATTTGAAGGTCACTATTCTGTGATCTGATTGACAAGTTGATTCAAACATACATCATGTATTCATTCCTTTATTTTAAACTATTGACTATCTACTATGTGGTAGGTACTGCATTATTAGCAAAAGACAATTAGCCTCTTTGTTCATACAGTGCATGAGACAACAGGGAAGACAGATGTTCATCAAGTACGTTATTTAATTCAAAACTGTTGTTCATGTTATTAAGAAAAGTGCAGGTATGATGTCACTATACGTAAAAAGAGGATTGGATATAGTCAAATATGATAGAAGACATTTTCCAGAGAAAGTAACATGGGAACTGCAAAGCTAGATATATATGAGTTAACAAGGGCAGGAGAGATAGAAGAGCATGCCAAACCCAGGCAACAATATGGAAATTTCCTGGAGCGGGAGTTTTCCTGCTTTGTGGATCAGAAGGCAGTACCTCATAATGGTGAAAAATGTAGATGGAGAGGTGTGTAGAAGCTAGATTGTACAAAGTCTAGAGGCTGTTTTAATAATAGTGATTTTTTTAAAATCCTAAAAGCAGTAAGGAACACTTTAGGAATTATAGAAGGGTAGCAATATAATAGAATTAATATTTTTGAATATCATTCCTTTTAGTGGGTGAAATGTGATGATTGTGAATATAGGCAGACAGAGTGCAGTGTAAATCCAATGAAAACCAATCATTCATTGGATTAGAGCCATATGATTGGGATCTGAAAGAATGCAAGTTTTAAGACATAATTAGGAGGTAAAAAGGAAAGGGATTATATTTAGAAAAAGAAGAAAGAGAGGGCAGCAAGAGACATCCCAGATTTTTGATTGATATATCTGCATAGATGGTGCTGTACATGAAGCTGTTTAGGGAACACTGAAGAAGGTTCAGTTTAGAGAGAGAAAATTTTAAGGTTGGTTTTGATATGTGGACATTAAAGTGACTTAGAAGCATCTAAATGGATATAATGAGGAATAAGTGGAAAATACAGGTTTAAGGTAATGAAGAGGTCTGGACTAAAGATATTAATTTGGGTGGGCATCATCACTGTATAGTATATAATTGAAACCATGAATATGCATAAAATAGAGGCGGTGTTGGAACAAAGAATGAGAAGTACTGAAGAACTGGAATAAATGGCTCAGAGATTTTGGCATCTCAACTTTGAATTGAGGGATGAGTCTATGTTACAAACAAAAGGAGCAATCAGAGAAGTGCAAACGAATGAGCAATATGGAGACATGGAAGTCAAAACAGTGTCAAGAAAGAGGGAATGGAGGATATTTCTAAGGCTGCCGAGAAATCAAGTAAAAGCGAGAGTTTAAAATATCTACAGAATTTAGTGACATGAAGTAGTGTGACGCATAGTAAGTCCAATGAGAGTGAGTTGAGGGAATAATTTGGTGTATTCCAAATCTACATCATCAGCCCAGACTCTTGAAACATGCATATAATTGCTTTCTGCATACATTTATCTAATATTGGGATTTCAAATAAAAATCAGTAACCTTCCCTGAAGAAGCTGCTTCTCTTCCTATGATTGCCCAGTATTTAAGTGGTCAAGTCAGAAACCAGATTTCATCTTTGATGACTCCTCCTCCTTAACCGCTTAATTTAGTCACCAAACAATGAGTCATTGCTACTTTCAGCTCTGAAACCTCTGTGGATAACACATACTATCTCCATGCATTTTTCCCCTTCCCTAGGCCAGGTCTCTGTTATCTCTTGCTAAATGTCTGCAGCACCTGCCTAAGCAGACTTCCAATCTCACCTCAGTCCATTTAGTCCTCATTCTTCAACCTGTGCTTACACAGAAACATTCATGAACAATAGAATTTACTGAAAATTTGGACACAGATACCACAGAGTAAGCTACACAAAAATCCCAACTTTATCTGTTTATATTTTCCATCATTAATATCACTTTTCTTCTATCTTCTACCAAATACCCCACAGTTTAATTATTTTGACTTATATTTTTCTCCTGCCATTCAAAGATATTTTTTTCTTACAATACATCAAGAAGAAAGATTCTTTAAATCTCTTCAAAGAAGATAGATCCTTGGTCTCAACTCAAGTTTTTCTGTTTTTAAAGCTCTTTCTAATGACCCCAGGTCTGAAACAATTAGGCATCTGTCACTGTTACAATAAATTTGAGGATATTCTTCTAAAACTGTAGGCTCCGTGCTCACTGTGCCAAACAGATACAGGAAAGAGACACCATTACCACCTCCAGGGGAGGGGATCTCACTGAATGGGTTTGTGAAGAGTGTAACAAAGCCTGTCAGGAGGAACAGCAGTCCCAGTGCCCCAGCCCACTCCATGGTTTGCAGGTGTTGGGGTCAGCAGCCAAAGCCTAACTCCACAGGCACTGGGTAGTAAAACATTTACTCACACAGAGAAGAGGCAGACAAGTTTGGCTTCACTAGGGGGCATTTGTACTCCATGGCCAGCATTTCTCAAGCCAGGGAGGTAGATGATATATGCACCCCTTGGGCTTGTGCCATAGTTGAGGGATGCTGCTCCCTCCCTACCAGGAACAGACAGCAGGAACAGATATACCTGGTTCTCCAATGTTTACTCCACCAGAAAAATCCAAGCTCATAAAGCGTATCTCAGAAGACTGTGGACATTTCTCACTGACTTGGAGGTAAACATCCACAGGACCATAGGACCAGGCAGAACCTATTCATGCTGTCTTGTCCCATGTGTCTGGCAATATTAGTTGGGGGGAGGCAAACTGCTGGTTTTCTCTTATGTTTGTTGATTTGCCTTAAATGTAGTAGAATGCTGACATTTAATATCAATGATGTGACTCTGAAAGTATTACTTTTATCTATTCAAAGATATATCCTATCATAAAAAACAGCAATTCATGTGCAGATTTACCTTTAAAATGCAGGCACACATGCATCAGGGGATATGTACAAGAATGCTTACACTAGCATTGTGCATAATGGCCTGAAACTTGAAAGCAGTCTTAATTTTCAACTGTGATGGAATTGGTAAATTAACTTCATATATTCATACATTGGAATACTACACAGCATTAAACAAAACAAGTTACCAATATATGTGAAAACAGTGATGAACCTCTGATTCATATTTCTGATAAAAAATCTAGAAGTAAAAATAAACACTTGGTTTCCCATTTAGGTAATGTATTAACTCTGAACTAAATTATGTTGTTTAGGGCTTAGTAGTAAGTTGGAAAAGCTAAAAATAAAAGCACAAGATTAATTATCATAAAATGCAAAGATAGTGTTTACCTTTGGGGGAGGAAAAGTTTTAGGATTAGGAAAGGGCAGTGTGTGGGGCATTCTGGAATACTGTCATTGTTCAGTTTCTTGATATGCATGCCAGCATCTTGGGTGTTCATTTTATAGTAATTCTTTAATCACATATTTTAATAAATTTTCTACATGTGTTTTATTTTACAACATAAAATCTTTAAAAACTATAGTTTTATTTATCTAAAGAGAAAGGAGATGCTATTTACTGTCACATCATTGGAGAAAGCAAAATATAGTCAGAAATTTTAAAAATACATATATTTTTATTAACAAATCTTCAACACATAAACATTCCACACAGAGTGTACAATCTGTGGCTCACAATATCACCACATAGCTGTGTATTCATCATCATGACCAATTTTTACATTTTCAATATAGTGAGAAATTTAATCTTCTGTGATGATTTTTTCCTTCATATGTCATAATTGGCTGAAGTTTTAAGGGAAGAAATTTTACATACCTGTATTCCTTGGTAGAATAGCTTGGAGACTGAAGTAATAGGGTGGGAAATAGGAGAGGCACTCTTTATCTTGCAGGAAGAGCTTATGATTTTGTGGGATATGCTCAGATTATGGGCACTTACAGGTAATAGCATTAGGAAATGGCTTATATGCTAAAATATCATCCTAACTGAAGAACTTGAGAGACACAGAAGAGTCTTATAAGCTATCTTTTAAGCAGTAATGGGTTTCAGAGGAGGCTCACCTCTGTTTTGTCTTTCCTTAATATATCATTATGGATTTTTCCTTCTGTTCCTATTCATCTCAACTGAATTTGCTACTCAAATGATTAATAAAGGTATTAATTTTTATTCATGAATTGGGATCTATTTTAAATCTGCTATGTTATTTTGCATGGTTTCTAGCTCTTTCCAAAATGTTCTTGGTGGTTTGCATTGAACATAATAGCATTGTTGTTTGTGTGAATTTTTCGGTCTGTTGCTTCTTTTATTCTGTTTCTGCGGTCTTTATTTCTACTGGGTTTTGGCCACATTGTCTCATCTCTTCGTCTTGACTATCTTGATTATGTACCTGCCATTCTTTATACGAGTTATTTGTAAATATAATTTGATAACTACGGTCCTATTTTTCTTCACTATCATTCTCTCGCACTCAATATTCTTTAATTGACTATTCCTTATGAGAATGAAAACAAAGATACTCAGCATAGGCTGCAAGGCCCTTTGTCATCCATTCCCAAGCTACATCTTCAGCTCCATTACTTAGGAGTCCAGTTTTCCTTGAAATGGAAGGCATTTCAAGCTTCTGTAATTTAGAACTCACTTTTACACTTAGAAATGCATTCTCATGCTTCTCCAAGGACATTTCTTTCATTTGAAAGTTGTTCTAACCAGTGCAAGTTAAAATTAATCTCTCTTTCCTATGACCTGTCATTGTGCATTGTGTTTCTTGGTCTGATTTTTTCCCATATATTGTAATTATTTACTTTACTCTTTTTGCGATTAAATTGTGAACTCTTAACAAACACAGATAGTAATTTATTGCTCACTTTAACTTCCCCATCACCTAGCCAGTCTCTGAAATATGGACGTTATGCCAAACATGTTGGTTGAAGGAACGAATGAATGTAACTGAGCTGATCTTATAAAAGCAAACAACAGGAAATTTAACTAGGCTAACAACCGAAGCACTCATTTTCCAAGAAGGACTAAGAAGTAAGGCATCCTTGCCAAATTCTAGACTTAGAATGAATCCAAGCACCATTGGTTTTTCTAAACATGATAAAGGTATTAGGCTTTAACTCATACATTCTTTACAAATGGAATAGATTTTTATCTCCACAATTCCTTTTAGGATCTCAGAAATTCTGGTTTAAAACTCTGTAGTTTTCTTGAGAAAGAATTGAATGGAGAGCACTTGGTTGCAGTTGTCAGACAGGCTACCTTTCAGAACATGAAAGATGACCCACAAACAAACTATAACACTATTGTAAAACATGACGCTGGGACAAGAAACAATGGTGGATATTTCCTGTGCAAAGGTGAGGCTTAGTGATTTATAGCAGAAAAAATTTAGGAGGATTAACAGGTGTTCCCAACTATTCTCCCCAAATGATACTGCCATTTGAGCCCTAGAGAGAATCTAGCTTCTAACTGAAAATGAGTCTGCAGAGTATCTGCTTCAGTTCAGAGCCCGACAGTTGATCCTGTCTAATAAATATTAAATTCGTTCCTTCTTGGCAATGTCATCATTTTACATTTTTCCATAAAGCTTTGTCTGAAGGCAGTGGAGATGTATGAATAGGAGCATTCCAATTATTATTTTCCTTTATTCCTCCTAGAACATTCTAGGAGGTAAATTTTATACTTGTTTTCATGTGGGAGAGGGGATTGGATGATTGTTATTGGCTCAGATTTCTTCATTATAAAAAGTAGAGTGGTACCTCATTTAACCCAGTCTGTTAAGCATTCAATTATTCAACATATGCAATCAGTTTCTTTTACACAGCTATTATGTTCCAGTAGTTGTTGTAAAAAATGAATACATTTTCCTCCTGACTCCCTTATGTTTAAAAACTTCTTTTTATTTTAATCATTTAATGTATGCCATTCCAATTCATAATTTTTACTTACACATGTTATTTATATTATTTTCAAGCTTATTCATAATTTGACATTATGATGATGGTCAGTGATTTATACTTAATTATGTAAGGATCTTATTGAAATTGACCCAGATATTGGTATTTACAAAATTATTCTTTTTCCTTTCATTCCATTTATCAATTCTCATTTCTCATTGCTCAAGTAGACCAAGTATAAAGCGGTTCTTATGACCATAGTAGCTTGTTATTTGCTTTGCATGCCAATAATAATGTTTACAAAAGAAAATATCATACCTGAAAATGCTAAATTCCTAGTTTTCCTAAAGAAATGTTTTAATGATGACTTAAACTTCATTAGGGTCAAATGACAACAAAAGCAGCTCTGGGAACCCTATATATATTTAATTCATTTTTTGAAAAATCTTTGGGCCTCATTTTTTAAAGTTTACATGTGAAGAATATATATACTTCTAGGCTTGTGTTAAGAATTATATGATATATGCAGTTTGCATATTTTATTGCTTGGCACATAGTAAAATATATTTTAGAATTCTAATTTCTGTATATTTTAGAGATTTTTCTTCTACAGAAACAGTATGATTGAATGGTTTGAATGGAAATTTAACAGTTAGAGAAGTAGACTACAATTACATTTACTGTATTACAGCATTCTTACATTTGCCCCTCCATCACCCTGAATAAGGAAAGGTGAGGTGTCAAACCCCAAGGAAAACTAATGTCTACCTTGGCTTGGAGAAGATGTGAAAGTGGTTTGGGGGGAACCGTTGCCCTGATTGTGCCACTTCCTCACCCAGGTGCTGTTCATTGCTTGTCCCACTAGGTACTATTGGAGTTGGAAACAGCACTTGACTGGAGCAGAATGAAAGATATGACAAGATATTCCAAAGGAACATGAAAGATTTCCCCTTGGAATTCACCTGGGACCTAAGTGAGCAGTAGAATTGGAATCACAGTCCAAAAGAAACATAAAAATCTGTTACCCCTATACAGTGAACCCAAGTTAAAACGTGGAACATAGTTAATAGTACAACTATAAAAATGGACTATCATCAATTGTAACAAATGTTCCACAACAATGCAAGTTGCTAATAAAAGGGTGGAATATGGGACCCTATATTTTATGTGTGATCATTTGGTAAACACATAACATCGCTAATAAAGAAAAAAATGGATTACCCAGAAGGCATATTTTAAAATGCATATTAATTTGTGTCTCTTATGCAATGTAAATGATTAAAATTTGTGGATAAAAGTAAACTATGCTTCAGATAACTTGCCATGTGTTTGACGAACTGTTTGGAATTTCAAAAATCGAAATGATTTGGGAGATATTCTGCATTGGTAAACTGCATGAGAATAAAATAGCAAAATTTGTGAGTGATGAATTGTAAATGTCTTGAAAGAGGTTCCTGTAGTGTTCATTTTTTCTATATCTACAATTGAATTAGGATCAGTTAAACATTAAAAATCCATTTAGTTAAAATTTGGTTCTGTGGTTTCAAACAATGCGAACATCAAAATTTGATGGTAAGTGGAACAAACAGAGAACTCAAACACAAAAACATGTATCTATATAATACATCACCAAATCACAAAGTTTGCACTAAAGATCAGTGGATAAAGGATGAATTAATTATTTAATGGTTCAATTACTTAGTGGTTTTATTTTGATGAATAAAATAGTTTTGTCTATAACACTTCATTCACCAAAATAGTTACACATGTAAATAATAGCTATATATTAAAGATATAGTCATGAAAAACAAGAAAAATATGGGTAAATCTGTTCATAGTACCAGAATGGGGAAACATTTTTGAAGCATAAAACAACAGAAGAAACTACAAAGGAAAAGTTTAGCAGAGTTATATTCATAAACAATACAGGTTAGCACCATTCATAACAATAAACAAATTGAAAACAATCCAATGACAACCAGGTCAATAAAATAGAAGAGAGATCCCATATGGAGAGCCATATAAGTACAGAAAGCTCAATTTTGTCAAATATGTAAAAGCAATTACATGGAAGAGGCATAGATTTTGAACAAATATGTCATGAGACATTCTAAAAAAATATGTTGAAATTCAACTAAGTCTCACAGATTGTAAAATCCACTCAAAGTGCATTGGAGATCAAAATATAAAGCACAAAACTGTAAAAGTCACAGGAGAAAATCTTTATGACGCTGGTATAGGCCACAGTTCTCAGTCATAACACCAAAAGCATGATCCATAAAAGAGAAAAATAAGTTGGACTTCATCAAATTAAAAACTATCATTTGGACTGCAAAGATCTCATTAAGAGGATGAAAGGAAAATTCACAGCCTTGGGAAAATATTTGCAAATCACGTCTTCCATAAATGACCATATTGAGAATGTAATGGATACTTTAAACTCAACAGTAAGAAAAGAAACCATCCAACGGGAAAATGGACAAAAGCCTTAAACAACCATTTCATCAAAGGAAAAGATGGGCTGGAAAATAAGAAAAAAAATAATATGTGTACCATTATTAACCATCATGGAAATGTAAGTTGAAGCTACTATATTTCATACACTTACTAGACTAGCCCAGGTTAAGAAAACATATTGACAATACTATGTATTGACAAGGAAGCAGAACAACTGAATCTCTCAAATTGCTGGTGTAATACAGAATATTACAATCACTTTGGAAGACAGTTTAGCAGTTTCTCATAAAGTTGAATATACACTTGACATATGACCCAGCCATACCACTATTAGCATTTACGCTAGAAAATAAAACTTATATTCATACTCAAAACAGCACATGAATGTTACTAGCAATATTTTTAACAACCCAAAACTGGAAACACGCCAAATGTCCTCCAAAAGATGAATGGATAAAGGAATTTAGGACACCATACATAGTGGAATACTTCTCAGTAATAAGAAGACATGAAAAATGCACAACTTGGATAGATTTTATGAGTGTGATACTGAGTGAAAAAAAAGCCAAACTCAAAGTTTATGTACTTTATGGTACCATTTATATGACATTTTCAAAGTGACAAAATTATAGTGATGGCGAATGGATTGGTGATTTTCAGGTGTAAAGTAGGGAGAGGGATATAACTATTAAGGAGCTACATGAGGGAGTTTCTTTGTGTTAATGGGACAGATTGTATCCTAATAGTGCTGATGGTTGCATAAATCTACATGAGATATAATTTCACAGAGCTATAGCCAACCCCACCAACCCCCTGAAAAAAGAGTGCATGTAGAAACCCAAAGACCCAAAAGGTCATCTGAATTTAAGTTAATAGGACTGTATCAATGTCAAATTCTTCCTTTTGACTATGTACTATGGCTATGTAAGATATTATCAGTGGGTCAAGAAAATACACTAGGATTTTCCATAATATTTTGGCATCTTCTTTGGAGTCTTAAATTATTTCCAAATGAAGTATTATACAATGTATTTTTTAATTTATTGTTTTTCTTATTTTATATACAATATTTTAAATTATCCAAAATTGGATAGATTTCTAAGCTTAAAATCCACTTTTTAAATTCTTTAGACTTTAAGTGCTATGGAGGAAAAGGACAAGATGACCTATAGGGTTCTATGGAAGCTGAGTTCTGAAGGATGAGGAGCCAGCCAAGACTTTGGGAGACTCAGTGAGGAAGGCTTCAGGGGGTCGTGAACAGTGTGGGAACTGAAAGAAGCCCTACAGAAGGAGCATGGTGATGGAGGGAAATGTAGGCGTCTGTGAGTGCTGGGAGACAGTGTAATCTCAAGCAAATTAATTAAATTCTCTATGACTCAGGCCCCTCATTTGAAAAACAAATGCATTATATTAGGTGCTTTTTTTTTTGAGGTTCTCTGTATTCTCCAACTATAACAGTGAGAAAACTAGTTTCCTTCAACTTCCATCCATTTAATTGTTTAATTCCAGTGCATATGTATAATGTCTTTAGAGAAGCTACTTTTACTTAGAAATATTAAATTTGGATTCATCAATGTCTTGTCAAGAATTGATAGCACATTCATTTTGTTGTTAGAGAAATTGTACCTTTACAGTAAAAAGTGCAGAAAATACAGGGTTCCAATATAACCCCTGTTTTAGTTTTTTCAGCTGCTTAATGCATATACCACATGTTCTAATTTGCTTAAGCTCTCAGAATACAATATACCAGAAATGGAACAGATTTAAAAAGCAGAATTTATTAAATGAAGTTTATAGTTCCAAAGCCATGAAAATATCCAAACTAAGGCATAGCTACCTTGATTCAAGAAAGGCCAGTGGGTCCAGGACACCTCTATTTAGCTGTAAAGGCACATGGCGATGTCTGCTATCTTTCTCTCCTGGCTTCTCATTTCATAAGGATCCAACAGGGTGGTCTTCTGCATCTCCAAAGATCTCTGGCTGTGTGGACTCTCTAGGCTCTGTGGGCTCCAGAGCTTTTAACAAAATGGTTCCCTCTACAAGGGCTCCAGTTAGCAACCCCATCTGGAATGGATGGAGACATCTCCATGGAAACCATCTAATCAAAAGTTACCACCCTCAATTGGGTGGATCACATCTCCATGGAAACAATAAAAAGATCTCACTCAGCAATATTGAATGAGGATTAAAGAACTTGACTTTTATGGCATACACAACAGCTTCAAGCAGGCACACTATGAAACAAGAGGAATTTATTAACTTATAATTTGAGGCTGTTAGGATGTCCAAATCTAGGATAGTCAAGGCAATGCTTTCTTTCTGTAGACCAGCTGCTGATGATCAGAAGGCAAGGAAACCATTGCACATTTGAAACCCGATGTATATAGCAGCATTATTGATGAATGCCAAGAGATGGAAAGAGCCCAACTATGCATCAAGGGGCAAATGGTTAAAGAAGCTGTATTATATATTTATGAGAGATTATTATGCATCTGTAAGAATGAAGTCATGCAGCATGTAACAACATAGATAAAACTTTTTGCGTCTGACTAATTTCACAAATTATTAGTCAGAAATTAGTGTGTGAAATTAGTCAGAAGTTAATCAGAAAAAAGAGGACAAATGCTGCATGAAATTAGTCCGAAACAAAAGGACAAATACTGTAGAATCTCATTAATATGAACTAACATTGAGCGTACTTTGAGAGTTAAAGTTAAGAACACAGGTTATCAAGAGATAGAAAGAGGGAGGAGATCGGACACTTGGTGCTGAAGAAGTACAGAATATGCAACAGAACTGATTTTAAAAATTCAGAAAAGATGGCACAATACTATCTGATGGTAGCACAATAATATAAGTACACTGAATGAAGCTGAATGGGCATATGGTTGAGGGAGAAGGCCTGGTGGCACGTATGACACCAAAAGGAAAGATGATGGATGAAGTCTGATGCTATAAATCACGGATCCCTAGAGTAGACAATGATGGTGATTAAATGTGCAAATTTAAGAATATTTTTGCATGAGGGATAATAAATGAATGTCAGCATTGCAAGGTGTTGAAAATGGGTTGGAATACAGGAAATAAAATACCAATGCAAACTAAGGTCTATAGTCAACAGAGATATTGCAGTATGCTTCCAGTGAATACAACAAAGGCATTATGCCAAAACTAAATGTCCATAAGTGGGGGATATGGGATCATTTGTAAAAGAAAAAGAAATGTCTTTATATAGATTGTTGTGGCAAAGTCATGACTCTGTGATTATGCTTGGAACAGTTGATTTTTTACTTAGGTTGGTGGTATGATGGGCAAATAAAATTGTTTAAAAATGAAGAGAGAAACAATTGCTAGAGAAAATGTGGAGAGAGAGAGATGTACTATTAACTGGTGGGAGGAAAGCTGAGAAGTACAACCCCTCTAGAAGGCAATGTGGTTGGGCACCAGGAGACTAGGGCTGGGTTTGCCATATGATCCTGCATCTGCTGCGCTGCTAGGCATATAACTGGAGGGACTGAAAGTTGGGGACATGACTGGACATTTCATGATTTGCAATGGATGGTGGGGGCCTAAGGGGACAATGGCTGAGGACTGGAAGGGAGAATGGTGGTGTTTACATACAGTGGACTACTGTGTGGCTGCAAGAAGGAATGAAGTTGTGAGGCATACACCTAGGTAAATGAACCTTGATGACACTATGTTGAATGAAATGTCAGAAACAAAAAGACAAATATTATCACACATCACTCATATGGACTAAAAATAATATGGAAATTCAGAGAATTAAAGTTGAGAGCATGAGTTTTCTGATTGGGACCTTTTGTAAAGGGTCCTAGACGGTAAGTTCTTATACCACTCACATCATTTCCACAGTTGTAATTGTTATTTCTAAATTCTGAGATATGGAACTAACTATTTGAGTATATCCTGGCACAAAAGTTTTATTTTGGGGGCGGCTGCCGTGGCTCAGCAGGCAGAGCTCCGACCTGCTCTGCTGGAGGTCTGGAGTTCGATCCCTGGTGCCTCCTGCCCATATGCAAATTTAAAAATAAAAAGTTTTATTTTGGGTGGTGCATTACCTAACTTAACTTGTATGATCAGTTTATTTGAACACCATAAAAACATGGAGTGTTGAATAGAACACGAAATGTTGTTGGTTTGTACAGGTTACTGTGATACCTGATATATCCCATAGTAATTCTGGCAGACAATAAAAATGAATTTGCAAAGTCCCCTTGGGGCCTGGAAAGAAAGGAAGAAATATCATACTTCCATATCTGAAGAATTTCTGTTATTCTCACAAGAAGTTAGGTCAAACAATTCAGGAAGTTGAGCCCTTGATCTTGGGATTCGCCCCTCTGAAGCTTGTTTGTCCAAAGAAGAAGCTAGGCCTACTTATAATTATGCCTAAGAGTCACCTCCAGAGAAATTCTTTTGTTATTCAGATACGGCTTCTCTCCAAGCCAACTCACCAGGTGAACTCACAGCCCTTCCCCCTATGTGGGACATAACTCCCAGTGGTGTAAATCTCCCTGATAATGTGGGACAAGACTCCTGGCACGAGCCAGGACTTGGCATCATGGGATTGAGAAAGCCTGTTGGCCAAATGAGAAAAAATAAAGTTTCAGTGGACGAGATATTTCAAACAGAGTCAAGAGGTTATCCTGGAGGTTATTCTTATGTATTATATAAATATCCTTTTTAGTTTTTGGCATCTTGGCCTAGCTAGAGGGAAGTACCTGAAACTGTTGAGCTATATTCCAGTAGGCTTTATACTTGAAGATGACTATCTAGCTATATAGATTTTACAATGTGATGGTGTGGTTGTGAACACCTTGTGTCTAATGCTTCTTTTATCCATGATATGGATGGATGAGTAAAAAGAGGACAAAAGTAAATAATATGGGGGATAATGCATATAAAAAATTTGGGTCGATTGATATGCTAGTGGTCAATGAGAAAGAGTAAGTAGTATAGGGTATGAGAGTTTTTCTTTTTTCTTCTTTTTCTGGAGTGATGTAAATGCTCTAAAAATGATCATAGTGATGAACACACAACAATGTGTGGATATTGTGAACCACTGATGGTATACTTTGGATGGTCACTATGAGTTTTTTAATATCTCAATAAAAATATTTTTCAAAAAAGAATGGAAGATTAAAGGAAGAAAGGAAGGAAGAGAGATTTAGGCAATGAATGAGAAATAGTCTGAAATATGATAGATATTAATCTACCATGCCAATAATCACTTTAATGAGAATGATATAAATAAACCCATTAAAAGATAGATGCTACCATGGTAGAAAAAAATGAAGATCAACTATATTCTGTGTACAAAAAAAAATTTTTTTAAATAAAGATGGATAGAATAAAAGAAAAGAAATGGAGAAAGTTGTACCATACTAACACTAATCAAAGCTGGAAATTTCAGACCAAGGAAAACTATAAAGAATAATGAGGGACATTACTAATTTAAAAACACTAAATTCTCCAGGAAGACAATTTATTACAATTTTTGCAGCTGATGAAAGTGGTTTAACTTAGGTTCACTGGTTGAGTTGCATAGGACCTTAGAATTAAAAAAATAAATATTTCCCTGGAGAGATCTTAACACATATATAGTCAACCATAGTATATGTTAAGAAAACGGTGCACACCAGGACACGGAGAGTGATGACTGCAGGTCAGAAGTTTATTTAAAGAGAAAACTCTCTCAGTGGAGGGGATCTGAAGAAACAACTCAGCACACCTCTGGGAGGGTCATAGAGCATTATATACTCTGTGTTACATAGGGTGAGAAGGGGTTAGAATAGCTGATGAGTTATTTCATGATTGGCAGGAAATTAGAGTAAGGAGTAATAATATTTTTGGATAGGTAATGGGGCTTGGTTACATAAGAGATGTTTAAAGGCCTACAAGAAACTGCTATGGTCCTTTGCTGTCCTTGGGAAGACTTGGAAGGTTGCATTCTGGCACACAGGCTATGGTTTGCTCCCATCAGTCATAGAAGGGGGTTGTGTTGTGGGGAGATAAGCCACAGCTGGTTAGTCATTGCCAACTTTGTGAAAGGGAGTCTCTAAATTTCCTAACTCTTTGATATAAATATATATGCTGAGGGACCTGTATTGGAAGTATAAGGCATTGTATTGGAAGGGAAGGTAAAGGAATTAGGGTGTGATGTGTGGTTTTGGCAGGCGGGGAAGTTGGGGAGTTAGCAAATATTGGCAGGGTTTAAAATGTAAATGCTGCTGTGGTTTTCGTGGACACTGAGCAAGGGAATCATCACAGGAATGCAGTTTCCAGAAGGTGGATTGCGGGTTAAAGGATTACCACAGAAATGTGGTCTGCAACAGCTGTGTGCCACCATATGTTAAGGACTAGCTACATCATGAGAGTGGGAGGAGGTTTGAGAGTCCCGGGGAATTCTAACAGTATACAATCAATGCCTCACAATATCATCACATAGTTGTGTATTCATCACCATGATCATTTTTAGAACGTTTGCATCACTCCAGAAAAAGAAAAAGAGAAATGAAAAAACTCATACATTCCATACCTGTTACCCCTCCCTCTCATTAACCACAAGTATTCCATTCTTTTTTTTTCACCACTTATGCTTCCCTATTGTTTATTTTTGGTCCTTATTTTTTTACTCATCCTTCTATACCCTGGATAAAAGGAGCATCAGACAGAAAGTTTTCACAATCACACCATCACATCGTGATATATTTTTGGTTATACAATTGTCTTTAAGAATCAAGGCTATTGAAATGCAGTTCAACAATTTCAGGTACTTACCTTCTGCCACTCTAATACACCATAAGCTAAAAAAGAATATCAGTATAATGTATAAGAATAATCTCCAGAATAACCTCTCGACTCTGCTTGAAATCACTCAGCCACTGAAACTTTTTCTCATTTGTCTCTTCCCTGCATTGTTCAAGAAGGTTTTCTTAATCATGATGCTGGATCCCAACTTATCCTGGAAGCCTTGTCCCATACTGCCTGTGAAACTTACACTCTTGGGACTCCTGCCAATGTAGCAGGGAGGGCCATGAATTCACCTACCAAGTTGGCTTAGAGAGAGAAAGGACTTATCTGAACAAAAAAGAGGTTCCCTGAGTTCTGATTATAAGTAGGCTTAGCTTCTCCTTTGCAGGAGTCCCAACCGGATAGTACATGATCTCATCTTAATTCACCAAGTTTTTATATTACAGTTTGTCAATATGATTGAGGTATGATAATATTTATCTTTTTTTTTTCTGACATTTCATTCAACATACAGTCCTTAAGTTTCGTTCACCTAGCTGCATGTGTCACAACTTCATTCCTTCTTATGGCTGCTCAGTAGTCCATTGTATGTATACACCATAGTTCTCCCCTCCATTCCTGTCATTATACCCTTAGGCCACCTTCACTCATGGTGGATCCAGAACATTCCCAACCATTAGACACTTTTGTTTATCTATGTTCTTTTCTTGATCTGTTTTATGTTACCACAGCATCTTGAGGCACTGTGGGGAATGAATAGGAAGCAGGAGGCAATGTGTATTAGTTTGTTATCCTACGGGAATGCAATATACCTGAGATGGAATGGCTTTTATAAAAGGAATATAAAAAATTACAAATTTACAGTTCTAAAGCTGAGAAAATGTCCAAATTAAGGCACCAACAAAGGTTACCTTCACTCAAGAAAGGCTGGTGCCTTCTGGAATACCTCTGTCAGCTGGAAAGCCATATAGTTGGTGTCTTCTGGTCCTTGTTCCCTGGTTCCATTGCTTCCAGGTTTTGATGCCAGTGATTTCCTCTCCAAGCATCTGTGACCCTTCGTATAGCTCCCCCTGTGACACAAGTCTGGGTTCTGGCTTGCTTAGTATCTAAGGGGAAGGCACATGGTGATGAATGCTGTGCTCCAAGCATCTCCAAACATCCATGTCCCTGTCATCTTCAAAACAGCTGTTCTCCAAAGATCTGTATGTTCTCTAAGATTTCTCCAAAATGTTTCCCCTTTTAAAGGTGTTCTGGTTTGTTATCTGCCAGAATGCAATATACCAGAAATGGAATGGCTTTTTAAAAAGGGAATTTAGGGCAGGCCATGGTGGCTCAGCAGGCAAGAATGGTTGTCTGCCATGCCAGAGGACCCGGGTTCGATTCCCGGTGCCTGCCCATGTAAAAAAAAAAAAATGGGAATTTAATAAGTGGCATTTTTATAGCTCTAAGGCTATGAAAATGTTCCATTTAAAGCAAGGCTATAGAAATGTCCTATCTAAGACATCCAGGGAAAGGTAACTTCATTTCAGAGGACCAATGAAATTCAAGATTTCTCACTCAACTGGGAAGGTAGATGGCAAACATGGTGACATCTGCTAGCTTTGTCACCAGGTTTCTTGTTTCTTGAAGCTCCCATAGGGGGAAGCATTCTCCTTCTTCATCTCAAAAGATCACTGGCTAGTGGACCCTGTGGCTCTCTTCAAAATGCTTCCTCTTGTAAAGGATTCCAATAAACTAATCACATTCCACCTGGAATGGGTAGAGCCACATCTCCATCTAATCAAAAAGTAATTATCCACAAAGTGGTGTGTCACATCTCCATGGAGATAATCTAATCAACTTTCCAAGCTATGTTATTGAACAGGGATTAAAAGAAAAGGTTTCTCCCGCAATATTGCATCAGCATTAAAACATGGCTTTTCTGGGGTATATAATATTTTCAAACTGACACTGAACGTGAGCTGAGATTGGTTAATTTCTCACTTTTTATTGAAATATTTCATCAGTTTCTGTCTTTGAGAGGTGCTGAGTATGTTCTCTGTAATCAATTTTCTTAGTTTTGAAGATTTTTGTATGGTTTTTCTAGGGAAATTGGGGGCATTGATTATTACAGAGGTGCCTTTGCCATCACCTACCTGGATGTCCAGTATATGTAAGCTTTGAATCCTATCTTTCTGGTATCATAAGCATTGTCATTCCAGTCTCAAATTCCAGCAAAAGCACATACTTTCTCCAAGACCTCTATAAACATTTAAAGAAAAGATGGTAGTGCTTGAGGAAACATTGAAGCTGCCTGCCTGTCATATCCCTAGCTCAACACCTTGGTTCAGAAAGTAGGAAACATGACTGCATGATCCCAGTTGTCATCCCTGTAACTCTGTTCAGCATCTTGGGCTTGTCTTTGATCTGTGTGTGTAGGAACAGTCGAATGCTGCTATTTTATCCCAAACTGAGGGACTATAAAATAAACCAAAAGAAGTGCCAGCATGAAACACACCTTCATAGAAAGCTCATTCCACTGAGCCCACATTTCATACCTCCATACCCCTCATATTTTTGTGCTCTTTGCTATCTGAAAACCATCAAGAAGTTACAAAATCTGAGAAAATCAGAACTTTTCTGATAGAAAATTAGAGAGATTTTCTTTCAACTTGGACCAACTTTCATTTCAGTCACAGCAAGTCTGGGAACTACCTTTCTGTCTCTCTTCACTTTAACACTCTATGGAAGAATCTTCTGCTTTTGCTTTTGTTTCTTTGGGATTTCCTTACTTAGAATCTCCCCCATTACCTCCAAGGACTGCAGGAGAAGCACAAGAACTTTTCTGCGTGTAAAGTTTTGTAACCTATCAAACTTGAAAAAATGATGTGTCACATGAAATGAATCTCCCTTAAAATATTGAATTTCCAATTATAATGTCTTTAAGGGACACATCCTATTTCTCCCTTCTAATGTTTTAAAAAAATCTTTTAAAATTTAAAACAAAAATAAATTGCAAATGAAATCCATCAATCACCCAAGTATACTTCAGTTCCTTTTCCAAATACTCTAACTCTGCTTTAAAGGAAAACAAATGAAATTTAATTACAGAATTAAATTTGCAACAAATGGATTCATATGAGACAAACAAACTTCTTTCCATGTCATATTTGGTAGGTACCTTCTTTGCACTATGCCCTAAACTAGCCAATGAAAGAAAAAAAGATGTTGATTTTTAAGGAGCTTTATTTTGTTGTATACACACCTTGTAATGATATTCAATCTCCTAATTGATGAAAAGGGCCTGGAATTTGAGTTCTGTACAAAAAAAGGTGGGGGGAGGGGCAGATAAGAATATTTAAGATGGAATAGTTGAGTAAATACTAGGAAATAATACTAAAAATCAAGATTTTTTAATGCAAAATTCTTGTGTGTTCTTGAAAAATTTGTCTTAATTCTTTCACTTGATAGTTAACCATGAGTTACATCATGTAGGCTACGGTTATTTAATCTGTTTGTTCTCTGAATAAACTTTAAACCACTTCGGTCCTTTCAAATCCACTTTCTTGTGTGCTCAATTTTTGAATGACCTCCATGTTGCATTTGGCATTTGCTAGCTGAGTTAAACTTTGAAAACTTTCTTTACATCATGAACTTTAATAGGGATCATTTGAGATAGGAATTAAGAAAAGGAATTGTTTTCTTATACAGTGACCTTAATTTAACTGCAGTCATTCATGTTGTAAATATTTATGCCCATTCCTTTTCAGCAAATGTTCTTGGTTCTTATGATACTATTTTGAATATGATGAAAGACATTCTGCTCTTGTGAGACTTATAGCATGGAGGGATTATAAAGACCATAATACATGAAACATATAAAGCAGAAACTGGTTAATGATGGGTTTTAGGCTGGAAAAAATCAGGCTTATGTGATATTTTGGTTAGCCAGAAAAATTCTTTCTGAGGAGTTCATGAGGAGCCCAGACTTTAATGACACAGAGAACACAGCCATGTAAAGATTTCTGGGAAGAGCATTCTAAGCAGATGAACACTAAGCAGAAAATCTTTAAACAGAAGTAGCTTTAGTACATTCAATCAACAAAAGAACGCAAATGTGGCTGAAACACAGTTAGTGGAAGGAAAGGTATGTAGGGATCAGATTAGGGATGTCGGCAGCGGACAGAAAGCGACATGAGGTACATTGGAAGCTGGGGCATGAGCCATTAATCAGCCACAGCAGTGAGCAAGAAGTCTTGTGTACTAGGAACAGCCTCAAAACAAGTGTTCAACTTTAGATCAATGTGGTACAGTCTAATATCTCCCAAGACCTTTTTACTCCAGAAAAGTATGCCTGGATGAACAAGGGTATCCATGGGACCAAAAGAGAAGGTAAGACAAGAGAGAATATTGAGAGCACAGACTGTGACTATAATTTTTAATTTTTTGTTTTTTGCCAAGAGAGGTTTGTCACTAAGCAGAAAAAAAAGTGTTATTACATATATTGCCATTTTGTAAATATGTCTGTAACAATGTGCTTAAGTTTAGTAGTGCCTTTGAAAAAGTTAAATGCAAGGCTAATAACTCCACAGCTCTTTCAAAATATTTTGTACATTCTCTTTCTTTCTCGTTTACAAAACTTAAGTTGCAGAACTTAAGATAACTACACTGGCCCTTTTTATGGAAACTTATGGAGAAATTTGGAACAGACACTATTAAGATCTATGAAGGGTCAGAGATTTTACTCTACTTTCAAGATAACCAGTTAGCCAGCTACTGTTCCATAGATGTGTGCATAAGACAAAGGACATTATTACACATTGCTCAGCAGGCAAGGTAAAGATCAGCATATTTGCATCTGCTCTTCTTGCCCCCAGGTTCAATGGGCTGTAGGATAAGCCAAGCTCATTTTGAACAAATTTCAAACATTGTAGCAAGGAGCAGCAAGCCCAAATGTAGACAAACTGTGGTTGTATTGAGTTAGTTATCTATGTAGCTAGCTCTGGAAATGGACAAATTTGGTACATTCAGCAAGAATATACAGAGTTGCTCACAATCCAGGAGAGACTGCTGGTCCCAGTAACAGCATTATATAGATGGTTTCCCAATCAAAACCTCTGCTTACCCCAATAGCTTCAAGACCAGGAAATTGGAATCAATTTCCAAGAAATTAAATATGGCACTCTCTTTGCTCTTAGATAAACCAGGGTCATGTTTGCATAATAAATTAAGCTGAATTACAAAGTTCACCTAACTCCAATTAATGCCAGGACCTGCTTAGGGCATATTTAGAAAGCTCCACCCACCTTTTCTGTAGTTTATCTGATATGAAGCAATGAGGTCTCAAAAGTAATTTGCCCTATCAAATCCATTAATAGGAGGAGCAGACATTGCTGGTTTAAGGGATTCAAAGTCTTTAATTTTCACTTATCTTCTCTCTATATCCTAGATAAAATAAAACCTGATGTTTATTTTTTTCTCTGCTCAACCTCTGATTTTCTTTCTTTCAGGCCTTAAAAGAAATAGCCTGTTTTTAATCTTCCTTCTTTTACTATGCTCATTTCCTCAACTCATTACATAGCCCACAAAATAAAAATTACAAGGTTAGTACCTTCTGTGATTATACCTTGTTTCAGTTATGTTCATGGCTTTCTATTTCCTTCTATGGCAGAATGATTAAATCATTCCTGCTCTTCTAGATTTTAATTTCAAATAAGTAAAAGTGCAGGACTGGATTTGTTCCTATTTAAAACAGTAATTAAGGACCTGAGTTTTCCTTGAGTCAAATCTATATGTGATTTTATGAAGTTCAATTATCTTAGAAAAATCTATAAAAAAATAATGCCAAAAAATAGTAAGGATTTGAGTGCCTGAACTATGCTAGATTTTAATAGGATTTTATACATATTATTTAATTTAATTCATAAAGTAATTTTTAAAGAATTCAAAAGGTAATGAAATTTATGATCACTGAAAATATCTTTTTGTGAGTTATGCAGTAAATGCCCAAATGGAAGGAGTTCAAATCCAGAATTCTTTTGTCCTAATCTGAATTCTTTTAAAGTTAATTATTATTTAATTGATTTTGCGTATTGCATAGTTAATTTGAAACACCTAGTTTAACTGCCTTTGTATGTGACAACAGAATGTTTGATTGTGTCTGAATTACATAAGAAGAGAAAGTAATGGGTAAATTCCTCTAATCTGACCTTTATTTTTAAATTAGGTTTTATAGTAACATTTATAAATATGTACATTTAAGGAAAGGGGCACATGCTCTCCCTCACCTAAGGCATCTTGGGCAGTGTTGGGAGAGTTCGGTGTGATAGATCTGTTGAGATACTTACAAAATGATGGGGGTTGAATAAGGAGGTGAAGTTAGTGGCAATTTGGTTAACATTTCTTTCTGAGTCAAAGCTAATAGGAAGCTTGGCCCATTCATCAATGATACTCTGTATATAACCAGAACATTCACCTTGTTGGGACACAGCAGCTGTGGAAAGTTCACCCACCTAGTGGGACCTCAGAGGAGGGAGACCCTGAAGAATCTCCTAGAGCACGTTTGTGCCAAGTGTTCCCACTAGTGTCACAAAAGCAGGGTCCTACCTGAATGAGAGAAGGAATTGGGGGATTTTAGGGATTTGAATTTTATAACTGGGAGGCTTTAGGAGTTTATGACTTTTTTTCTATCTAACTGAAATTAATGGAAGTATTTCTAGCATCAGACCCAGAGAAAAGTATGAATTACCCCCTTTTATTTCAGTACATTGCAACCACACATTTCTTTTTTAAAAATTAAAAATATTTTATTTTGAAGTAGTTTCAGATTTATAGAAAATTACAATACTACAAAGATATTCCATATCACGTCTACCCAAGTTCCCCAAATGTTAAAATTTCACCACATTAGCTCCATAACATTTATCTCCATGTACGCAGTTGTGAACATAGATGCAGACATACATATACACATAAATATGATATAGAAAAAAACAGACATAAGAATAGATGTGATTTTTCTGACATGATATATCCTATATTACTAACACATGGCTATTCCAATGAGGGTATCAACATGATACAACACTGTCAACCTATGCTGCCAAGTATCTTAACATTCTTTTTTTCCTTTGAGATCCAGGATCCTTTCCTACAACAAATGTTACATCTAGTTGATACACCTCATTCACTCTGGAACAAATTTTCAGTCTTTTCCTATTTCTCATATCCTTGGCCATCTTAAAGAGTAGAGGCTTTTCAGTCTGAATGTTAGTACTTGACCTGCATCCATCTGATCTTCCTTAATAATCAGGCAAAGGTCTCCTATTCTGGGCTGAAACATAACAGAAATGGTGCTTTGCTCTTTATGCCTCATAGAAGCACATAAGGTCAATTTGA
>PVIY010034860.1:0-26780 GCA_004026745.1 Myrmecophaga tridactyla
GTCACCATATTCACCATGTGCCTTTCCAGTTGAGAGAGAAACCCTGAACATCATTGTCCCTCTTGAACCAAGGTATCTTTCTCTGGATGCCTTAGATTGGGCATTCCTACAGTCTTGCTTTAATTTGGACATTTCAAATTAGAACTGTAAACTTGCAGCTTAATAAATTCCCCTTTCTAAAAGCCACTCTGTTTCTGGTATATCACATTCCGGCAGCTAGCAAACTAGAACACTTATCAAAATGCAAACCTACATTTTGCAGAGATTGAAAAGCTGAACCTAAAATTCATATGGAAATGAATTTGCAATAGCTACTAAAAATTATTAAAAGAGAGGAAATTAAATACTGCTAATGGTACTATCCTACAACTCTTAAGAAGTAGTCCTGAAAAAAAGGAAGTCATCTTTAACTCTTTTAAAATCTCTACACTAACCATAATGTTACAGTACACACAAGAGGCAGAAGAATGAGATAAATGATGTCAAACCCCACCAGGTTCCTGAGGAATTCTCTCCATTGTTCAGCTAACAGATGAGATCATCACATTCAAAATTTTTGCAGAACATAAAAACCAAAAGCTGCCAAATCATATTTATAAAATCATATTGTGGATATCAAAATCAGGCAAAAATATCAGAAGTTACATAAAATACAGATGAAGCTCACTAACAAATGTCATTGTAAAAATTCTAAATAATGTATTAACAATCCCACAAGACATTTGCATAAAAGAATATAGAGACAGCAAATCCCATAAATAGTCATGCTCTTCACAAAATTAAGTAGAATCAGAACTTGGCCTGCAGGCAGAAACCGTTTATGGGACAGCAACAACAGTGTAAGAAACAATTATGGATTAACTACTGTGCCAGTTTGAAATTATTGTGCACCCCAGAAAAGCCATGTTTTTTTAATCCTGATTCAATATTGTTGGGTGGGATCTTTTTATTAAGTTGTTTCCATGGAAATGTGACCCATCCAATTGTGGGTGGGACCTTTTGATTAGGTGGTTTCCATGAAGATGTGTCTTCACCCATTCAAGGTGAGGTTGCTTACTGGAGCCCTTTCAGAGTGGACCATCTTGGGAAAAGCTTCAGAGCCAACACAGAGAGAGACCTCTGGAGATACAGAAAAAAAAAATGCCCTCACAGCCAGGAGACAAAGCCAGCAGACCTCTCCATGTGCCTTCCCAGCTGGCAGAGAAACCCTGAACATCATTGGCCCTTTCTTGAGTCAAGGTATCTTTCTCTGCATACTTTAGTTTTGACATTTTAATGAACTTAGAAGTTAATAAAGTCACTTTATAAATAAAAGTGAACCTTTTTCTGATATATTGCATTATGGCAGCTTTAACAAACCAAAACACCTACCTTAAGTCATACAACAGAGTACCCCAGACAGGGAGAAATACTATTTCATAGGGAATAGAGGGAACATTTGAATTCCTGTAAATGGGGGGCATTCTTAAGACCACAGCAAGCACAGACCAGAACATGGTGCAGTGGCAGAAAAAGACAAAGAGGACCCTGCACATTGCCTTCACTTCTAATTTTCACAAGCTGATTTTCTTGGCAAGAGTGGTAATTCTGAAGGAGAGTACCAGCTAATGCAAAGGCACTTCAAAGATTGTGATAGATGAATTTTTAGTGCATTGGTTGGTTTGTTTGTGTTAGCTGCTGGGACTTAAGAAAATCTCTGTCATGACACTCCCTGGACAAAAACTTAGATAACAGATAGCTCAGGTACTAAATACCAGAGTGAGCACTTTAAAATATTTAAATGTACAGTGTGCAACAAAATATTACAGAACAAAGAAGCAGAAAATTATGGCTATTAGGAAGGAACAAGAAAAAATCCAGGAATTATCAACAATGAAGAACAGACATCGGGCATACCAAAAAACTTTTTAAAAAACTATCTTCAATATTCTCAAAGAGATAAAGGAAAATATGGAGAAAGAACTAAAGAATATCATGAAAGTAATGACTAAGCAATATAAGAATCTCTAAAAAAAGAGAAAGCTTTTAAAAGAACCATACAGAAAGCTGGTATTGAAGTCTACAGTAATTGAAATGAAAAATTTCCTGAGGGTTTTAATATCAGATTGGATTTGGCACAAGAAGAATCAGTGAGCTGAAAGAGAATACAATTAAAATGATCCTGGCTGAGGAGCAGAAAAAAAAAGAATGAAGAAAAAATAATCAGCACGTAAGAGATGTGGGAGACACCATCAAAAGTAGCAGTATAAATATATGGAAGACCCAGAAAAAGAGACAGGGGCAGGGGATATATTCAAAGAAATAATGGCTGAAAATTGCCCAAATTTAATGAAAGATATATATATATATATTTCATATATATATTTATTTGAGAACCCCAATGAATTCCAAACAGGATATAACTTGAAGAAAACAATTTCCAGACACATATTAATCAAATTGTCAATTGACAAGGATAAGGAAAGAATTCTGAAAGCTGCAAGAGAAAACCAAGGTGGTATTTCTAAAGAACTCCTAGTGAAATTTAGTTCCAATTCCTCCTTAGAAGCTATGGAGACAAAAAGGCAAGGGGATGAAATATTTAAAGTGCTGAAGGACTACTATTGATGACAGTAATTTTATATCTATTAAGATTGTCTTTCAAAAATGAATAAGATTGGGTAGGCCACAGTGGCTCAACAGGCAGAGTTCTCACCTGCCATGCCAGTGACCTGGGTTCGGTTCCCAGTGCCTGCTCGTGTATTAAAAAAAAAAAAAGAATAAGATTAAGACACTCCCAAATAAACAAAAGCTGAAGGACATCATAACACTAGACCTACCCTTCAAAAAATGCTAAAGGAACTAGCTCAGACTGAAAGGAAGGTACACCAGTGTATCAATGCTGCATAAAAAAATAAAAACCTCCAGTAAATGTGACCATATGGGTTATTATAAATAGCAGTATTATTGTACTGTAATTTTTGTTTTGTAATTCTAAATGTTAGTTCTTACATGTTTCAAAATGTTAATACATAAAAATAATGATGAAGCTATGCTTTTGGACACACAATGTATAAAAATATAATTTTTAACAAGTATAACAAAGAGATAGAGGTACAGAGGAGTACAGAAAGAGTGTATTGGTGTGTTAAATTAGTACCAAATTGTGATGGTTAGGTTCATGTATCAACATGGCCACCCAACGGTGCCCAGTTGTCTGGTCAAGCAAGCCCTAGCTTAGCCACTACTGTACCAACACTTTGTGGACTTAAGCCATCAGTAATGATTGCATTCATGACTGATTATATCTACAATTAACTAAAGAGAATGTTTTCAGCAATGGGAGACATTTAATCCAATCAGTTGAAGACTTTAAAAGGTGAAGTGATTATTTCAGCAGTCAGAAGGAAGAACATTCATCTCTATTTCAGCCAGCCACCTCCTCCTGGGGAGGTCATACATATTCTCATTAGAGTTGCCAGCTTGCAGCCTGCTACTTGGAATTCGGAATTGTGCACCCCCACAGTTGCGTGAGAAACTTATAAAATGGTATGATATTTACAGATATATCTTGTTTCTTCTGTTTCCCTAGAAAACCCTGACTACTTCAGCTTTGGTACTAGATGTAGTTCTCTTGAGAAACAGAATCTTGAAAATGTATTTTGCAATTGGTTTTCTACTCTGAGTGGATTCAAAGGCATTAATGACTCTTTTCCAATAATCAAGATGGCATGGACAGTCCATGGCATGAGTTAGCAAAAGAGATAAGTAAAATATCACTATTGGATACTGCTACTCATATGCTTATAGGAGGCAAGTTTCTGGATGAGAGTGTTTTTGACACCTTACCAGAGTTTTGTGGAGTTCAGCTGTATAATGATGTAGGCTGTTTGTTCCTAGATACCTGGACACAGTTATAAAAGAAAGGTATGCATTGAAGGCTTCAAATTTGAAACTTAAGCACTGCATAAAAGTTTCTAAAAGGAAACTTATTTTCTGTGGCTGCAGACTTAAGATCTCTGAAAACAAGGCCCAGAGTCTCATTGTGGGAGCGGCAGAGTTACAAAATAAACTAAATTCTCAACTTTGCAAGGTATCTGCTGTTAAAGTAAGGGCATTGATTGAAAAGAAATAGGATCCTGAAAATTGGAATAGGAATTTATGGGTTTGTAATGATGGTAGAGGACGTTGAAGCCCTAGATTCTGTTGTCTTTGCTAGATAAATTTGTAATGGTCTGCCCTGAGTGAAGAGCCACCTCACCTCCAGCCTTCCCCGAGTAAACAGCCACCCAATCTCCAACCTGTCCTGAGGAGACAGCAACCTGACCTCCGTACTGCCTTGAGGAAACAGGCTCCTGCCCTCTAATCTGCCCTGAGGAATCTGTCATCTAAACTCCACCTAAAGAGATTAACCCTTCAGTGCCTTACCCATGTCCCCTCAGGAAAATGCCCTCACTCTTCCATCTGGAGAGATTAATCTGGTTTCACCAAATGAAACTACAATGGAATTTCCTGAGATAATAGGCTTGAGAGGAACTTCTAATTCTTTTCATGACCCACCCCCACAATGCTTCTTTTCTTCCAGACCTATAACTAGACTAAAGTCCCAACAAATGCCAAACACTGAGGAATAAAGTATGACCCATGAGGAGGTATGCTGTACTCCAAAAGAACTGCATGATTTTCCAATTTGTAAAGACAGAAATCAGGGGAACATGTGAGAAAATAGATATTAAAGGTGCAGGATAATGGTGAAAGGGATTTAAAGTTAGATCAGAGTGAATTTATTGATATGGGGCTACTAAACAGAGTTAGAAAGGGCATTAGAAGTTTGTTTGGCTGATTGGATGAAACATAATCAAAAGGTGGCTGACATTACCGATGTCAAAATGCCAGAACTGCCCTGGTATAACATAGATGAGGGGACTCAAAGGCTTAGATAGATTGAATTGTTGCAGTAGATTAATCATGGAAGACCTGCTCACATACCCCAGAAATAGCCAGAAGACATCCCTTTCACCAGGACTGTGAGGAATAAATTTGTGAAGCTAGCTCCATCATCTCTGAAGAGCCCAAAAGTCACCCTTCTCTGTAGGTCAGGAATTACTGTGGGAACTGCTGTCACTGAGCTGGAATGCATAAACACAATTGGAATGATCTGATCTCAGAAACTGCATGACAGCAGTTAATTACCAAACACAAGGTGGGATGGCTACTGTGATGGACAGCAGACTTAAAGCAGCAGCCAAATAAACTAAGACCTCAAGCATTGTCTAGTAGATCATGGGGTATCTAGAAGTGAAATAGATGGACAGTCTACTAAATTACAACTTGAAATGTATAAGCAGAAGATTTAACAAAAGTCTAATTTGAATTACAAAAGCAGAGAGTCATAACCCCTTAATCAATTTCCAGACTTGAGACAGCTTTCAGACCCAGAGTTCCTTAAATGAAGGGAAGGCTAAGTAACTTTGGGTTATATGGTCAGAAATTTACATTATTAAACTTTCTCCCAGCCTTCCCCAAAGAGACCTACAGGCTTTTACCATGGTAACTGTGCACTGAGGAAAAGAATGTTATCAGATATTTCATGGATTACTAGACACTGACTCAGAACTGACGTTAATTCCAGAAGACCCAAAACATCACTCTTGTCCACCAGTCAGAGTAGGTGTTTTTGAAGGTCAGGTGATAGATGGAGTTTTAGCTCAGATCCATCTCACCATGAGTCCAAGGGGACGCAGACCCATTCTGTGGTTATTTTCCCAGTTCTGCAATGCATAATTGGAATAGACATAATCAGCAACTGGCAGAATCTCTGCATTGGTTCCCTGATTCACAAAGTGAGGGCTGTTATGATAGGAAAGGCGAGTGGAAGCCACTAAAACTTCCCCTATTTAACAAAATAGTAAATCAGAAGCAATACCAGATTCTTGGAGGAATTTCAGAGATTAGTGTAGCCATCATGGACTTGAGGGATGCAGGTTTGGCTATACCCACTACATCTCCATTCAACATTCTTATTTGGCCTCTGCAGAAAACAGATGGGTCTTGGAGAATGACAGTGGATTATCATAAACTTAACTAGGTGGTGTCTCTAATTACAGCTGCTATTCCAGATGTAGTATCTTTGCTTGAGCAAATCAACACATCCCTTGGTACCTGATATGCAGCTATTGATCTGACAAATGCTTTCGTCTCAGTATCTGTCAGTAAGGACCACCAGAAACAGTTTGCATACAGCTGGCAAGGCCAGCAGTATACTTCACTGTCCTGCCTCAGGTCATATCAACCCTCTATCCCTATGTCCCAATCTTGTCCACAGAGGTCTTTGTCATTTCTTCCTCCCACAAGACATCACATTGGTCCATTACATTGATGATATCATGTTAATTGGACCTAGCAAGCAAGAAATACCAACTACTCTAGACTTATTGGTAAGGCATTTGTGTGTCAGAGGATGGGAGATAAATCCAACAAAAGTACAGCGTCCTTCCACCTAAGTGAAATTTATAGGAGTATATGGTGTGGGATATGTTGAGATATGCCTTCTAAGTTGAAGGATAAACTATTGCATCTGGCCCTTCCTGTGACCAAAAAAGAAGCACAATGCCTAGTTGGGCTCTGAATTTTGGAGAAAACGTATTCTCCATGTGGGTGTACTGCTCAGGCACACTTACTAAATGACCAGAAAAGCTTCTAGTTTTGAATGAGGACTGGAACAAGAGGAGACTTTGCAACAGGTCCAGGCAGCTGGGCAAGCTATCCTGCCACTTGGGCCATATGAGCCAGCAGTTCCAACAATGCTGACAATGTTAGTGGCAAATAAAGATGCTGTCTGGAGCCTTTGGCAGGCCTGTGTAGATTTAAAGCAGAGGTCTTTAGGATTGCTATCCTCTGCAGATAACCACTCTCCTTTTTTTTGGGAAAAAAACTTTAGGCCTGCTAATGGACCTTAGTAGAGACTGATTTCTAAACCATGGGTTACCAAGCTGCCATGAAACCTGAGTTTCCTATTATGAGTTTCCTGTTATGAGCTGGGTATTGTCTGACCCACCAAGCCATAAAGTTGGGCATGCACAGCAGCACTCCATCATAAAATGAAAACGGTCCCATTCCTGCAACATTATCTTCTCTTTTCCAGCCTATAGCCATGGCCTCTTGGAGAGTTCCTTATTTTCAATTGACAGAGGAAGAGAAATCTTGGGCCTAGTTTACAGACTGCATGATATGCAGGTACCACCCAAAAGGAAAAGCTGCAGCCACTTTTTCGGATGTCCCTAAAGGGCTGAGGGGAGGGTAAATCTTCCCAGTGGGAAATTTTGAACAGTGCTCCTGGTTGTTCATTTTTCTTGGAAAGAGAACTGGCTGGAGGTGCATTTGTACACACATGGGCTGTTGCTAATGGTTTGGCTGGATGGTCAGGGATTTGGAAGCAGCACGATTGGAAAATTGGTGACAAACAGGTCTGGAGAAGAGGTATGTGGATAGACATTTCTGAGTGGACAAATAAACTTGAAGACATTTGTAACCCATGTGAATGCTTACAAGAGGGTGACTTCAGTAGAGGAAGGTTTTAAAAATCAAGTGGATAAAATGACCCACCTGTGGATACCAGCAAGCCTCTTTCCTTAACCACTCATGTCATTGCCCAATGGACTCATGAACAAAATGGTCATGATGGTAGGGATGGAGGTTATGCATGGTTTCAGCTAAATGGACTTCCACTCACCAAGGTTGACATGTCTACAGCCTCTGCTGAGTACTCTTCTTATGACCCAAAAAAAGGCACAATGCCTAGTTGGACTCTTTGAATTTGGGAGAATACTTATTCTCCATTTGGGTGTACTACAGGCACATTTACCAAGTGACCAGAAAAGCTTCTAGTTTTGAATGAGGACTGGAACAAGAGGAGGTTTTGTGAAAAGTCCAGGCAGCTGGGCAAGTTACCTTGCCACTTGGGTCATATAAGCTACCAACAGAGACCCACATTCAGTCCCTAATATGGCACTATTCCCCAAGGTGATCAGCCTGCTACCTTGTGGCCAGTTAATTACATTGAACCACTACCATTATGAAAAAAGCAGTGATTTGTTTGAACTGGAACAGAAACATACTCTGGATAAGAGTTTGTCTTTCCTGCATGCAATGCATCTGCCAAGACTACCATCTGTGAACTTACAAAATAATGCCTTACCCTTCATCAAGTTATTCCACACAGCAATGCTTTTGATCAAGGAACCCATTTCACAGCAACTGAAGTGAGGGAATGGACACATGCTCATGAAATTCTCTGATTTTAACATGTTTCACATCATCCTTAAGTAGCTGGGTTGATGGAATAGTGGAATGACTTTTTGAAGACCCAATTACAGTGCCAACTAGGTGGCACTACCTTGCAGGATATAGGCAGTGTTATCAGGAGACTGTGTATATTCTGAATCAGTATTCACTCTATGATGCTGTTTCTCCCACAGCCAGGATTCAGGGAATAAGGATCTTTAATCCCCTGGAATTAAGGGGTGGAAATGGGAGTGGCACCACTCACTATTAACCCTAGTGATCCACTAAAAAATCCTGTTTCTGTAACTTTAAGCTCTGCTGGTCTACAGGTCTTAGTTCCAAAAGGACGAGTGCTTCCATCAGGACAATGATTCCATTGAACTGGAAGTTAAGACTGCCACCTGGCCACTTTGGGCTTCTCATGACTCTGAATCAATAGGCAAAGAAGGGAATTACTGCACTGGCTGGGGTAATTGGTCTTTACTATCAAGGGGTGACAGGACTGCAACTATACAATGGAGGTAAAGAAAAGTTGAGTAGAGGAGATCCCCTAGGGCATGCCCTATGATTAAAGTCAATGGAAAACTGCAACAACCCAATCCAGGCAGGACTACCAATGGCACAGAAGCTTCAGAAATTGAGATTTCGTTCACCCCACCCAACCACAGCAGCTGAAGTGCTTTCTGAGGGTAGAGGGAATATGAAATGAGTAGTGGAAGAAGGCAGTGATAAATATGAACTATGACCATGTGATCAGGTACAGAAACAAGGACTGTGGTGGTATAAATCTGTCTTCCTTGTTTTTTTATGAGTGTGTTTGTATTTGTACATAAATATCTTTGCTTTCTTCTCTACTTTATCCCTTTATCATATGAAATATGATGTAAGTTGTATTGTTCATGTTACAGTTTTTAAGTTGTAGGATATTAAGTTTAAGAATGAATATTGGGCAGACCACAGTGGCTCAGCAGGCAGAGTTCTCACCTGCCATGCCAGAGACCCGGGTTCAATTCCCGGTGCCTGCTCATGAAAAAAAAAAAAAAGAATATTTTACCCGAAGACTTGCACCCTATTCCAGAGAGATCTAGTGCCTTTCCAGTTGTACACAGGTTAATTGAGTATTGTTAAGTTAAAAAATATGTCTGCCACTGTTTTTTTGTTTTGTTTCATTTTGTTTTGTTTTGTTTTGTTTTATTTAGAGATTAAGTATGGTTTAAAGTCATGTGTATAGTTCCCAAGTTGGCCAAGTGTGGACTGTGATGGTTTGGCTCATGTGTCAACATGACCAGGTGATGATGCCCAGTTGTCTGGTCAGATAGGCACTGGCCTAATCATTACTGTGAGAACATTTTGTGAACTTAAATCATCAGTATGTTGAATGTATCTGTATCGGTTTGTTAAATCCTGCTGGAATGCAATATACCAGGAATGGGTTGGCTTTTATAAAGGGAATTTATTATTTTACAATGTACAGTTCTAAGGCCATAAAAATGTCCAAACTAAGGCATCCAGAGGAATATACCTTAACTCAAGAAAGGTCCAGAACACCTGTCAGCTGGGAAGGCATGTGGCTGAAGTCTGCTGGGGTCTTTGACTTTGGGTTTCAAACAGCTTCTCTGGGGACATTTTTTTTCTGCATCTCCAAATTTCTGGGTTTGTGTTGGCTCTGAAGCATCTGCTCTCCAAGGGTCTGCATTTGATCTTTCTCCAAAAAGTTGTCCCTTTCAAAGGACTCCAGTAAACTAATCAAGACCCACCTTGAGTGGGTGGAGTCACATTTCCATCTAATCAAATTATCACACCCACAGTTGGGTGGGTTACATCTCCATGGAAACGAATCAAAGTTTCCACCCCATGATATTGAATCAGGATTAAAAGAAACATGGCTACCCCCACAAGACTGGACCAAGATAAAAGACTGGCTTTTCTGGGGTACATAACAGCTTCAAACAGACAAAGCATCTATGGCTGATTATATGTAAAATTAACTAAAGAAAGTGTCTTTAGCAATGAGAGGTATTTAATCTACTCAGTTGAAGGCTTTAAGAGGAGTAGTGATGACTTCAGCAATCTTTCATCTTTTCTTCAGCCAGCCTGGGGAATTCATCTAAAAGCTCCTCAATGGAGTTGCCAGCTTGAAGCATGCCCTACAGAATTTGGATCTGTGTCTCCCCACAGTTGCATGAGACACTTTTATAAAATCTTATAATATTTATAGATCTTTCCTGTTCATTCTGTTTCCCTAGAGAACCCTGACTAATACACATATCAAATGTGATTTTTATAGATTTAGGACATTAAATTTAAGCTCTATATTAATCACAAAGAAAATATTTGAAAAATATATGCAGAACAAAATGAGAAGAGACTTAAAATGTTACACTTCAAAAAAATCAAATAAATATGAAAGTGGGCATTAACAGAAGAATTGAGAGACAAAAACAGCTTAAGATTTATCAAGAATAGAAAAAAGGCATAAGAAATTCTGCACTATCAGTACTTAATTTAAATGTAAATAGATTAACTCTCTATTTAAAAAACAGAAGTTGACAGAATGGATGCTGTTTACAAGAGATTCACATTAAATTCAAAGTCACATGTAGATTGAAAGTGAAAGGAATGGGGAAATAGTAACAAAAAATCCAGATTAGATATAACAATATTAGATAAAATAGACCTTAAGTTGAAAACTGTTAGAAGGTACATATATAGTCACTAAGTACTGATTAAAGTTTCAATGAAACAAGAAGACATCATTTTAAGTATATATGCACTTAACAAGAGACATCAAAAATATATGGAGCAAATATTGACAGATTTGAAGGGAGAAATAGATTGTTGAACTTCAATAGTAGGAGACTTCAATATACTACTTTAAATATCAGTAAGGAAATAGAAGACTTGAACGATGCTATAAAACACCTAGACTCAACATACATAGAACACTTCACCCAACAGCAGAATACAAGTTCTTTTCTAGTGTAATGGATCATTCTCTAAAATAGATCATATTTTATATCACAAAATAAATATCAATAACTTGAAAATTGTGAATTCTTAAGATGCAGCTTTTCTGACCACAATGGAATGAAGGTGAAAATCAAAACTGAGGGAGAACTGTAAAATTTACAAATATCTGTAAATTAAATAATGCACTGCTCTTAAACAAGCAATGGGTCAAAGAAGAAATCACAAAGGAAATTAAGAAATATCTTGAATCAAATAAAAATGTAAACACAAATGTGCCAAACCTTATGGGTTTCAAGAAAGAGAATGTTGCATAGAAATGTATAGCTGTAAATGTTTATATTCAAAAAGAAGAAATATCTCAAATCCAAACCTAAGTTCACAACTGGAGGGTCCAGAAAAAGAAGAGCAAATTGAATTCAAAGTACGCAGAGGAAAGAAATACTAAAGACTAGAGTGGGGATAAATGAAGTGGAAAATAAAAAAGAAACAGAGTCAACAGATTCAAAACTTGGTTATTTGAAAAATATCAACATAAGTAGCAAATTGTTAGCTAGACCAGCACAAAAAAACAGGAAAATGAATGCAAATAATTAAAATCAGAAATGAAATGAGGACATTCCTACTGATCTCACAAATTAAAAATTATTACAAGAGAATATTATGACCAAGTTTATACCAACAGATTAAATAACCTAGATAAAATGAACAAATTCCTGGAAACACAAAAACTCAAGGAGAAATAGAAGCTCTCAACAAACCAGTAACAAGAAAAGAGATTGCATCAGTATCAAAATCCTTCCAGGAAAGAAAAGCACAGGTCTGATGGCTTCACTGGTGAATTTTATCAAGTGTTCCAAGAATAATTAGCTCCAGTCCTTCTCAAATCCCTCCAAAAATTTGAAAATGAGGCAACACTTCCTAATTCATTCTATGACATTAACATCACTGTGATTATTTGAAGGCTTACGTTCCCCAGAAAAGATCACGGACTTAAGGACAATCCATTCCTGTGGGTGCACATCTATTGCAGGTAGGACATTTTGATTAGGTTATTTCAGTTCAGGCAGGTTCCAGGGAGGTCTTAATCATCTTATTGAGTCCTTCATAAGAGATGAAATTCAGAAAAGCACACAAAGAAGCTGAGAGAGAAAAGAGAGAAGCTCAGAGAGAAAAAAGTCAGAGAAGCTCAGAGAGAAGGATACACAGAAGTAGAGGAGAGACAGAGAAGCTGAGAGAGAAGCAACCAGAAGATGAAAGCAGCAGAATCCAGGAGAGAAGAACCAGAGGAGAATGGCCTTGCCATGTGACAGATGAACCCCAAATCATTGGTAGCTGTCTTCAGGAAGAAGGCATCACCTGCTAATGCCTTAATTTGGACATTTTCACAGCCTCAGAATGGCAAATTTGTAAATTAATAAATCTCCATTGTAACAGCCGACCCACTTCTGGTATATTGCATTTCATCGGCTTTAGAAAACTAAAATAATCACCCTAATGCCAAAGGCCAGAAAAAGCTACCACAAGAAAATAAAATTACAGACCATTATTTATTATGAATACGGATTAAAAAAACTCCTCAAGAAGATACTAGCAAACTAAACTCAACAGCATATTAAAAGATTTAAACACCATTATTGAGTGAGATTTTTTTCCAGGTATGCAAGGGTTACTAAACATAATAGAATCAATTACAGGTAGACCTTGGAAATATTGTGGGTTCTGTTACAGACTGCCATAATAGAGAGACTATATCAATAAAATGGGTCACACAAAATTTTTTGGTTTCCCAGTGTATACAATAGTTATATTTACCCTATACTATAGTATATGAGGGTGCAAAAGTATTATGTCTAAAAATGCAATGGACATGCCTTAATTAAAGTGCAGCACAGAGACAAGAAGTGAGTACATGCTGTTAGAAAAAATGACACTGGTAGACTTGCTTGATGCGGAATTGCCACAACCTTCAATTTGCAAAAATCATAATATCTGTGAAGTACAATAAAGGTAGAATAAAATGAGATATGTCTGTAATGTAATACACCACATAAATAAAAAGGAATAAAACATATGATCATCTCAATTCATACAGAAAATGCATTTGACAAAATTCAGAACCCTTCTTGTTAAAACAGTTAGAAAACTAGGAATAAAAGGAACTTTCCTAAACAACATAAAGGTTATATATGAAAAAAAAAAACACAGCTAATATCATGCTCAATGTGGAAGACTGAAATCTTCCCTTCAAATAGAAGAACGAGATAAGGATGCTAACTGTCACTAGTGCTATTATTACTGGAAGTTTTAATGAGAGAAATTACTATAGATAAAGAAATAAAAGCATCCAAATTAGAAAAGAAGAAGTAAAATTGTCCTTACTTTGGATGACATGATGCTAAACAGAAAGTCCTGGAAATTCACAACAATACTACAAGAGTTAATCAAATTCAGCAGAGAGTCTAGGTATTAGAACAACATGTAAAAATCAGTAGTGTTTCTATACATTAGTAATGAACAATCTGAAGAGAAAATCAAGAAAAAGCACGATTTTCAATAGCTACTAGAAGAATCAAGTATCTACAAATAAATTTCACCAAGGATGCAAAGTAATTGAACACATAAAACTAAAATTATTGCTAAAAGATATCAAAGGTTTAAATATATGGAAGGACTTCAGTGTTTCTTGATTTAAAGAATAAATATCATTAAGATATTTCTTATGACCAAAGTGATTTACAGATTCAAATCAATCCCAACCCAAATCCCACCAGCCTTCTTTGCAGAAATGAAAAAAAAAACATCACATTCATTTTGGAAGGGTAAGGGATGATTAAGCAGTCAAAACAATCTTCAAAAAGCAAAATGAAGTAGGAGTATTCACACTTCTCAATTTAAAACTTATTACAAAGTTACAATAATCAAAACTGCATGTCTTCCTTTCCCCTGTATTCTGAATTACCTTAATTCTGACCTAATTGGCTCTGTTCTAATCTCTAAATACAGGTTATACATATATAAAAGTACCTCTCAAAAACAAACAAACATTATGGTACTGGCATGTTAACAGAAATATAAACCAATGAAATCAAATTGAGAGTTAATAAATAAACTTTCAGATTTATTGCCAATGAATTATTGACAAGGGTGCCATGTACACTCAGTGGGGAAGGAAGAGTCTCTTGAACAAATATTGCTGGGAAGACTGGATATACATATGCAAAAAATGAAGGTGAATCACACACAACTCAAAATGGAGCAAATATCCCCTATAAGAACCAAAACCATAAAACTCCTAGATAAAAAAAAAAAGAAAAGCACCCTCAGTATCTTGAGTTTGGCAATGATTTTTTAGGCTTTACAACAAAAGTACAAGCAATAAAAGAAAAAATAAATTAATGGGACTTCAAAATTAAAAACTCTGTGCATCAACAGACTGCATGATAAAAGTAAAAAGACAATACAGAATTGGAGAAAATATTTGGAGTCTACAAGTCTGATAAGGTTTTAATATCTAGGATATTTTTTAAAATCATACAACTCAACAAAAGAGAGACAAATAACCCAATTAAAAAATGGGGAAAATACTTGAATAGACATTTTTCCAAAGAAGATATACAAATAGTCAATAAGCACAAGAAAATATGTTCAGCCTCTTTAGCCATTAAGGATGTGCAAATCAAAACCACAATGAAATACTATTTCACACATCTTAGAATGACTAATATAAAAAAAGAAAACAAAAAATAACAAATGTGGAGAAATAGGAACATTTGTTCATTATTGGTGCAAATGTAAAATGGTGCAGCCACTGTGGAACAAACTTTGCTGGTTCCTCAGAAAGTTAAATATATTATTATTATTTGACCCTGCAATCCACTTCTATGTATACATGCAAAAGAATTGAAAGCAAGGACTCAAAGAGATGTTTGTACACTGATGTTCATAGTGGTATTATTCACACTTGCCAAAGTAAAGAAGTAGCCTAAGTATCCGTCAACTGAGGAATGAATAAACAAAATGCAATATACACATATAATGGAATATTATTCATCCATAAAAAGGAACAAAGTTTTGATACATGTGACAATATGGATGAAAATTGACGCTATCTTGCTGAGTGAAATGACGCAGACACAAAAAGACAAAGGCTATGTGATCTTACTGATATGAAACAAATTAGTAAAAACAAATTCATAAACTGGAGGCTGGGTAGGGGGTTAAGGAATGGAGAGGTGATGCTTAAATTGTGCAGAATTTCTATTTGATTTGAATGTAAAGTTTTGGAAATGGATAGTGGTGATGGAAGCACAACACTGTGATTGTAATTAACAGCGCTGAATTATATATGTGAATGTGGTTAAAAGGGGAATTTTTAGGCCACATGAAAAAGATAAAACAGGACTGACAACACTGAGATCCCTAATGTAAACGATGAGATATAGTTACTAAAATTATAAAAATGTTCTTTCATAAATTATAGCAAATGTACCACACCAAGGCAAGGTGTTAATAATTGGATGGTATCTGAGGAAAAATACATCCTAATGCAATCTATGGACTATAGTTTATAGTACAATTATGATATTATTTCATGAATAGTAACAAAGGTACCACACTAATGCAAAGTGTTAATAATGGGGTGGTACGAGAAAGCTGCATTATCTACCTGATTTTTCTGTCAACCTTCAACTTCTCTAATACAAAATAGGAAAATAAAAGAAGATGATAACATTTTAAAAATAAAAAGAACCTGCATTTTTTCAGATACATAATTCAATCTACCACATATGATATAAAGATGTTTGTATGTGTATGTATATGTATATGCATATGTGTGTGTATATATATTTAATTTTTATAAAGGAAGGAGAAGTGGTAGAAATGGACCAGCTGGTTCAACAATTTATATGGAAAATTAAGCATGAACGTTATATCCAGAATAATTCTGGAAAAGATTATTATAAATACTGTAAAGTATAGTAATATTAAGTTTAATATTGGCATGTGAATAGAAAGACAGACATCATAAAATGGAAAAGTGAATCCAAAAATAAGTTAAAATGTAAACTGAAGTATTAGCTCAAACAAGTTAAGAAAAGACGAATTAATCAATAAATGGTCTTTGAACAAATGGCTAATCTATTTGGAAATAAAGCTGGAGCTCTACCTCATTCCTTACAATAAAATTATTTCTATATAGATCACAGTTAAAAAAAGAATATGAAACCATAAAATACTATAATAAACATGAGACAATTTAAAAAATGATCTCATCCAAATTAACCTACAAATTAAATCCAATTCCAATTAAAACTCAACAAGGTATTCCACAGAATTTGATGTTCTACTCCTAAAATTTTCATAAAGCGGGACATGTTTCATAATGACATGAAACTTCTAAATGAAGAAAAAAGTTGGTCTAGTTTGTCTTACCAGGGAATAAAAAATAAAACTCATATCCTCTACCCACTTGATTCCCTCTTTAAAAACAAATAGTTATCCTATAGTATAATATTTATTTTCTCTAATCTTAGTTGAATCCTTTGTCAAATAAGGCCAGTAACACATTTCCCAGAATATTTCATGGGGATTTTTTTACAGATACATCTGAGAAATCTCCTGTTTTTTGTGCTTGCTGTGGTTTGTTTAAAAGTAATTAAAGTGTACCTATTTACCATCACCAGAAAGAGCACACTAATTAATTGTCAGCTTCATGAAATCTCAGGCAGAATTTGAGTTACATGTCCTATTGAATTTCCATTGACAGCAAGTGTTGAGCACTCCCATTGCTAAACCAGATTCTTTTTTCTTGTAAATGCATACTTTTCTGCTTAAAAAAAGAGCCTGCTGGAAGTGCTTTGTTGACAAATGAGATAACATTTGACACTAACTAGCAATGAAATATGCCTCCCAATATTGAGGTGACAATTTTGACCTGCTCTATTTCGGTGATGCATATTATTGAAGGCTCCAGCAGGACATTTTACCTCCAAATGAATTTATTTTTGTTGAAGAGAGGGAGAATGCAGCACACAGATTTATAAGCCCTGCTTATCTTCCTTGGAAACCAGCTATTTTGACATACTCTCCAGAAGATGCCTCAGGTATTGAATTAACTCAGTTGTGTGAGGCAGTCACATTGGACAACTGAGTTTTATTCTTTTATACCATCCCAAAAAGGGCTCCTCTGAAGGAGTGGCTGCGATTGACTGAAAACTGAAGAGATGTTCATTCATTCATTTATTCCTTCACTCAATACTTATTGAATACGTAATATAAGAAAGTTATCATGCTAAGTGCTAGGGAGGGACATAGAAGTAAATGAATCAGACCCCAAAATTGCTGTCTTCAAGAAGCTTACATTTTACTATGGCATGTCACATAAATCATACTTATGTGATTAATGCTAGCAGAATGCATCACTGGTTCCCAGTCCCCAGCCACAAATGCTCCAGTCATTTTTGCATCTAATTGCTGCTCTGTTTGGTTCATGCCATTCGTCTCCTGATACTTAACATAGTCTTGGGAATACAAAAGAGGGAAATGTCTGTGGGAATGTAAGTGGTATTACTCTGCTACCCCCATTACCATATTGTTATGGTGTGGCAAAGACCAGGGTTTTCCATAATTCCACTTCTGAATAAAGCAGAGCATCTCTGAGCTAGCTAGGTGTAAAGGTGGCTTTTTTCAGGTCCCTCTTTGATTCACTGATAAGGACTGACCAAGGAAAGGCTCCTGCTTGATTCTAGCCATACCATTCCTTCCTCATCCCCGTTTCCCCCACAGCTTAGAGCTGTTCTTGGTCTCTGTGAAGGACAGGTGGCATCAATCATCTTTCAAACCTTCTCTGTCTTATGTCTGGTCATTTTGGCTTCTGTCTCCTGAACTGATAACCCGAGAATTTTTGTTTCTTTGTGGGCTGTTCTGTTTCAGATGCATTGCTCCTGGGGACAGTGCCTCCAAGGGAGCAGTCATGGAAGAGAGCAGAGCAGGCTTATTAATGTCCTAATGTTCCCAATTATTTCCATGCCTTACTCCAACGTGTAGTAATTAGAGCTGCCATCTCTCCCAGAGATGCTCTGGGAGCTATCCACAGCAACTTTGCAGGGAGGTAGCATTAAGCAGGAAATCAAGGCTGAAGTAGATCCATTTCTGGCTGCAACCTAGAGCTGGCTTCCCAAGAACACTCCCACTAGACTTTCTTTGTGTGGTCAGGGATGTCCTAGTTCTTGCACCATCATGCACCCTCAGTACTTAATAACAGCATATTGGCCATGAATTTTTATTGAATCAATGAATGGAAAACCTGCCTCCCCCATACCTTATCGTTCTGCTTCCCACTGTGAGGAAATGAGTCCATAATACCCTGTGAAAATAATATGGGAACTTGAGAAGATCTGTCCTCTTAAAATGAGGGTATTTTCCTATACATATTAGGATATATTTCGAATATAACAAACTTTGGACTAAAATACATCACTGGCAAAAGGAAAAAGTCTGATTGTACAAATAGGTATGAATACGTCAAGTTATTAATATCAGCTTCCATGCAGCAAATTGTTTGTCATGCTTTATTTATACTCATTTATGATTAAACAGGAGTATTTGTAAAGAGATGCTACAAATATATTTTACACAGATCTCTGAAACCTTTCAACAACTTACTTGCCAGGTGCCTGATAGAGCAGCAGAGCCCAGGCAGTCTCTGATGGCAGAATGGAACAAGAGAGGAAGGGGGAAGAGTGAGAGAAGGAAAGAAAGAAAGAGGGACAAAGGCATCATCTACCAAACAGGAGCAATAAAAATTCATGAGCCCTAGGCAGGCTTGGATTGATGCATTTAGACAATTTTGTTTAGCTAAATGAAAGTTAATCTGCTGTAAATCTTCCCAGTTCTCAGTGATTCTGCAGAAATTCATTTACAGTAATTGGAAATAAGCGGAAACTGAACAGACTGACTTATCCCAATGTATCAGCAGTCACTGTGGACATGAGAAGGTGGCATACACACATTTAGAAGGTCACTCGCCCATGAAGGCATCAGTCTCCTGGGCAGTTTGACAAAGTGGGGAACAGAGTGAACATACCCACACCACCTCCCCAAGTGCTAGCATCGCCTACCTTGTGCTGCTTTTCTGCATGTATATGCTGAAACCCTCAAAGATCCTACTAGCATTAGGTCATCTGTCCTGCCCCTGGCCAGAGCCATGGGCTCGCACACTGGCTGCTAACTTTGCCGGTTCCATGTGCCCTAAGCCTCCAGCAGCTATTCCTCAGCCTTCTCACTTCCAGCACCATCTTTGTCCAATTTCAGACCCCAAATTCAGTCACTTGAACAAGGCTTTCAGCCTGGCACCAATTCCTAAGATTCATTTTTTCTTGGCCTTGGGCTCTGGTCATCAATCCCTGGGCTAGAACAGAGCTATCACTGTACCCTGTGGCTCTTGTTTGACTCAACTCTCCATATCAAGTTTCGCTCTAGTGCTTCTGGTGGTTGTGCCAAAGGCAGTGTGAACTCATAAAGTTCAGGGATGTTCGAGTGAATGTGCCTTGGAAGTTAGAAGAAGCATGTATGGCTGTTATGTTGGCTAAGAACAAGTCGTTCCAGAAATCTTTTTTGAGGGCCCTCTCTTTGTATGGAAAACACCAGTTGCTCTCTGACCTCTCAAATGATTGGAAATCTGTGAGAGAGGAAAGGGGCAGATACAGGGAAAGGAGGACACTCCTATGTATAAATTGGGCGAAGGGAGAATTTTCTCTTCCCCCTACACAAACGAGCCTTGTAGAACTGCTGGTGTTTCTGTGAATGTGGAATAGTCCCTCCTTCTTTGCATGAACTGCTCCCCAAGCCTGGGACACCTTGATTTTCTTTTCCCCTTGACTCAGAACTAATTGTCCTTCAGACAAAGCACAAGACTGCTTCTCTGGCCTGGCAGGCCTTCCCAACTGTTGCAACCCACCCATTCCTTAAGGTATTGCTGCCACACACACACACACAGACACACAGACACACACACACAGACACACACACACACATGCATTCATATAGCACTCTGCACTATCTTCTATTTAATTAGGTATTTTACTGAATTATGTTTGTCAGTTTGTCCATCTTCCAACTAAATTGTGCCTTCATCGAAAGCAGGGACCATATTTAAATACCACCAGTGATCCCAGCATCTGGAACAGTTCTTTAAATGGCATGCACTTATGGTTTATTAAATGAAAAAATGAATGACTGAGGACTCCTTAGAAGAAATGAACAAAGCTGCCTGGATTTTGTTACAATCAACTTTCTGTTTAGATTAAGTAGGGGTAGCACTGAGATAGAAAGATATTGGAGCTGGGTGGTTAGTGTGAAAAAGTGAAATGGGTAGGTGTGAGAGAGTAAGGAGTGGGGGAGACTGTGGAAACTAGAGTTTGTGTGAACTGTCCACAAAAGCAGCTGCTATTCAGCTCTACCAATAGTTCATTGAGGAAATGTGGTCCCAGAGTTGCCAGATCTGCTGCTCTAAAAGCAGACAGGTTTTAAAGTAAATTTTCTGGATTTTTAAAACAGTGTCCATGGGTGAGCCAAATCTGACCTAGACATTGTTAACTTGTAACTGGGGTGTAAACACTAAAAAGAACATTAGATAACTGTGTAGACAAAAAATGGTGGTTTATAGTAAGACCAGCCTCATGGGGAGGTGGGACCAGCTCCCAAATCTCCATGAACATAGTTTATGGAGCTCCAAGAGGGACCAGGCCTGTCTCCCAAACCACATAATGTGACAACTAAAATCAAGAGCTCTGGTTATTAGAGCTGAGATCCACTCACTAATACCTTATTGTCATGGATTGAATTGTGTGATGATATGGTGAAATCCTAATCCTAAGTACCTCAGAACGTGATCTTATTTGGAAATAGGACCTTTGCATGTTTAATTAGCTAAATAAAGATGAGCTTACATTGGAGTAGAGAGGATCCTCAATCCAATATGACAAGGGTTTTATAAGAAGAAAAGAAGAAACAGACACACAAAGGGAAGAAGACCATGTGATGACAGTGGCAGAGATTGAAATGACGCAGGTTCAAGCCAAGGAACACCATAGATGAGCAGCCACCAGAAGCTAGGAAGAGGCAAGGAAGAATTCTCCCTTAGAGTATTAGAGAGAGTGTGACCTATTAACACCTTGACTTCAGACTTCTGGCTTCCAGAACTATGAAAATATAAATTTCTATTGTTTTAAGCCACTCAGATTGTGATACTTTTTTCAGCAGCCTTAAGAAACTAATACCTTATATTCATAGGAACCTATTCCTATTAGTTTCTGGACAACTGACCACTGAAAGAATTTTGCTATAACTCATGGAGTTCTAAGGGTCTGCTCTTCTCACAGCCCTTTCTGAGGAACTAACCATGAGTAGATACATCCATCAGGAGATCATCATGGTTTCTCTCCCTGCCTCTGACCAATCGGGCCAGGAATGGGAAATACTTTGGGCCACAGGGGAGTCCCAGCACAGGAGTATGATGTGGGCGGGTGTGGACCCACCATGACTATGATCTTTTGGTGAGTAGGTTCTTAACATAATTTGAGATGTGACCCACCTCAATCAGGTTGGGTCTTAACCCTCTTACTGTAGTCCTTTATAAGAGAATGAAACTCAGACAGAGAGAAGACACAGAAAAATGTCCCAGAGAGACACTGAGAAAAGACACAGAAAACAAAGAGGAAGCCACTGAACCCAGAAGCTGAAAGTAGCATAACTTCTGAGAGCTAAGCAGTTGTCACCATGTGTGCTGCCATGTGACAGAGGAGCTGAGGATTACTAAGAGAGACAGAAGACAAAACCAGAAGCTGAAAGCAATGAAACCTGGGAGAAAAGAACCAGCACACACCATGTGACAGAGGGGCTGAGGATTGCCAGTTGCCGGTCTTCGGGGAGAAAGTATCACCTGTTAAAGCATTGATTTGGACATTTTCATGGCCTCATAACTGTAAACTTATAAATTAATAAATCCCCTTGGAAAAGTTAGCTCGTTTCTTATATATTGCATTTCAACGGTTTTAGCGAACAGAAACTTATAATGGCCCAATGCAACTCAATCATTCTTGGAAACTGTAGAGGAGGCTTCCATCCAGATAAGCCAGTAGATATAGCCCACATCTTGCTCTGAGAGTGGTATAAGATGGCCAGTTCCCTAGAGTGTCTATGGAATCCTAATTATGGCAAGCTATTATACTCCATATTCATGACACAACAGGACCTCTCAGGCCTGAAACACTGTGATGCAAAGGAACAGACAAAGTGAAGAACTTCCATCTGTCCTCATTTTCCAGATCCTATGTAATGAGGTTTACCAGATAAAATACACAATTCCAAGTGACATTTGAATTTCAGGTAAAAAATGAATAATTTGGGGGTATACATATGTCTCCTATAACTGGGACTTGAGCTCAACCCTTCAGATCTTAACTGTGATTCTTTTTCTTTCTAAACCATCATCCCAAAAGACATCTGCAAATCTGTATAGAAATGGCAGTGCGAGTAGGTTATAACTGCACAGATCCATGAGGCTTTACTCAGTTGGAAATTTTGTGAAGGTCTACCCAGCATGGAACCAGTACTCACATTCAAAGTATGCAGGAGAACATGATAGAGATACCAATGGGGTGACAAGACTGAAGACAACAGTCTGACTTAGCCTGATGACTCATGCCTTTTTCTGTGTGTGGAGACTTTTCAGTCCTGAAGAAAGTCCAGCAGAGTAGCTGGAAGACACGTTGTAAACTTCCAGTGTGACTGGGTGTTTGGGTTTGTTAATACTGCCAGGATGCAATATATCAGAAATGGAATGGCTTTTAAAAAGGGAATTTATTAAGTTTCAAGTTTACAGTTCTAAGGCCATAAAAATGTCCAAACTAAGGTATTGAGATAAAGGTACCTTGACTCAAGAAAGGCTGATGGGTCCAGAACATCTCTGTCAGCTGGAAAGGTCTGTGGCTGGCATCTACTGGGGTCTTTGGCTTCTAATTTTAAACAGCTTCCCCAGGGGTATTTTATTTCTGCATCTCCAAATGTCTGGGTCTCATGTTGACTTTGAGCTTTCTCCAAAATGTTTCCCCTTTTAAAGGACTCCAGTAAATTACCTCACCTTTAATGGGTGGAGACACATCTCTATGGAAACCACCTAATCAACAGGTCTCATCAACAATTGGGCAGTTCACATCTTTGTGGAAGCAAATTAATCAAAAGATCCCACCCAACAATATTGAATCAGGATTAAAGAAAATGGCTTTTCTGGGGTACACAACAATTTCAAATCAACACACTGGTTTGTGACTCATAACCTCTCAGGTCTCCCTCTTTTACTTTCTGCAAAACAAGACCATCTAGTCCACTGGTCTCTAACATCCCTTGCAGTGTGGACATTCTTTGCTGTTACTCAGATCTTTAGGTTCTTATCCCCACTCTGCCACATGCCAAAAAGTCCCTTGTTTCTTTCCCTCCAGAGACTCTAAGGAGGAGAGACACTTGGGTACCAACCTCAAGGTATAAGAGCCACAGGTTTCAGAGAGCTTAGGATGTGTTTTGCTGCCAAGTGAGATTGGTGCCAGGAATACAAAGAACTCCCCTCCAGCCCTGCCTTTGGCGCCTTTTGGTGAGACAGATACAAGTACACCTTAATCCTCTAGGCTCCTCTTTCTTCAGTGCACCCCCCCCCACTGATCTACAGCTGGAAGGTAGAGTGGGGGACACTTCCCAGATTTTTTTAAATGAGGTGGTTTGCTGGGTGCAGATCATGTAACAAGGCAGCCTCTTCCATGCTCCTCCTTGAAGTTAAGGAGTGATGGGTGAGGAAGAGAGAGGCTGTCCTCCAACAGTGGAGATCAGCCCCAAATTCAAACTTCCAGAGGGAGAAATATCTCTGACATAAACTCTCCCAAGAGAGCCCCGCACTGGAATTCTCAGGCCACACTCAGAAGAAGAAAGGAATTAACCAACTTTCTGAGGTCTGACTCTAGTGGGGAGAATGTAGACAATGGCATGGGCAGGAGGGGTTCATGCATTCATGTAATTATCCATGAGCCTCCACTTGGTCCAGAAGGTTATGCACCCCCTGCTTCTATGTGGAGAGGAAAAAAAACAAAAATTAATATTTATTCAACTCCAGCCATGAGCTGTACCTCACATGTTATCTTATTTCATCCTTAACAGTTCTTCAAAGTATCTCCCTTTAACTATCAATAGGAAAATAAAATAAACAAAAATCTCACAACCCGGCATTGTGTGAGGGGCCATGGGAAAGGACTTTGTGGCTTATGTCAGGGAATAAAGGAGGCTAAATGGCCCTGAAATGGATGTTCTGGCAGTGCAGGGGAAGTAAGGAGCTGCAACCACTTGGGAAGGGAAGAAGAAAATATCGTAATGCACAAGGAAAGGAAATTAGTTCAAATTCCTTAAAAAACTCGACTACGAATGGATGTTCATGAGTATTGGGTTTGGCAGGTCCTTTCTACACAGAGCTGAGCTTGGGGTTTGGGTGGACACAAGGCATTAGGGGAGGGAAACACCAAAAGAGAATGATTGGAGGAGCATCTCAGAAATCAATCCAGCAAGACCTCAGTTGGTCAGGCTGTAGAGGCCTCTCACAGGACAGGGGAGTTGCTGAGACCATTGGCCCAGCCACAAATTAATGTGGCATTAATTCAATGCATTGAGAACTTCTGTGGTTGAGATATCTGAACCATATATTGGATGGGACAAGGAGTTCTTGGAAAGGGGTGGTCGGAGATGTCCAGTGGACCACATTTCCTCAAACTAGTACCATGAGGAAGTTTCTTAAAGGTTTTGTTATCAGCAGAAGATGTTGACCAGGAAACTGAGGCCCAGAAAAGTTAAGAGCATTCATAGTAAGTGGCAGACCCAAAGCATGACTAAGGTATGTCTCATTTTCTTTCTCCTGGATGCCTCCCTACCATGTGGTCACTGGCCTGGCGAGGTCTTCCTATCCCAAATAATAACTTGTTGAGGGACTGATGGCTGGCATACCACACACACACAGAGATATCAATTTTATTTGTTTTTCTTTTCCCCCATGGGCAGCCACCAGGAATTGAACCCAGGTCTCTGGCATGGCAGGCAAGATCTCTGCCTGCTGAGCCATGTGGCCTGCCCTAGATATGAATTTTAAAGTCAAATTTCTCTATAGTAGACATGGTGTTCACAATTTAAGTCTCACTAACCATTAGTACTTCTTTGTTTTACCTTTTTTTTCTTGGTGGGGGAGGAAATGGTGCATAGGCAGGAATTGATCATGGGTTTCAGGCATGGCAGGCAAGCATTCTACCACTGAATCACCTGTGCATCCTTTGTGCTTTTTTTTAAAAAAAAACAAATTTATGAGGAGAGAGTGGGTATTGATGCTGTAAGGTAGAGTGTATTCCCATGAGATGGAGAGCAGACATGACTAAAATGGAGAAAAAGCCAGGAGGGGGCCAAGGACACACAGCATAGAGGGAATTCATCCATTCACTCTTACAAATACTTATTGAGCAACTTCATGGTGCCAGGACCTGTTCCTACACCTGCAGATTCAATGATGCCTGGAAACAGATACAGTCCCTGTCTGTGCCCAGTGGCTACAGGGAAACAAGACAGTGTCATGGCTTAGAACACAGCTCTGGAGATAGATCCTGACCCTGCCTCTTGTTGGCTGTAAAACCTTAGACAAGAAAGCTTCTTAACTCTATGTGATCAGTTTCCACATCTGTTTAATGGGGCCAACAGAAGGCCCAACCACAAAGAGCTGTCATGAAAACTTAACAAGATGATCTATGAAATGTGCTTAGAAGAGTGTTTGGCATATAGTATGATAAGGCCAGTATAGTGTGACCAGGAGGGCAGACATAATGTCTGTGAAATAATAATTACATAATTATCCTATGCTACAAAAGAAAGTAATCAGCTGTTATTATAACTATGTTTTTAGGTTGTGGGTTATGTCATTAATGAATCATGAAATTGTTTTAGTGAGTTTCTACCAGCCTTTTTGAAAAGGAAAAAAAAAGAATAAATAGAATAGGCAATAGTACGTGGTGTTAATTACTGAGTAAGTACAATTTTATATACATATGTGCACATGCAGTATATATAGGTAGTACTGAGTCACAGTGGAAAATGCCTTTCTTCCTCTGGGCTGTTATGTGAATTTACTGGACTGTGAACTCTTTGAAGACAGGACAACATTACAATCATCTTTCAATTTCTAGAAGTCAAGCATAGGGAAAGATAGAAAATAGACATCAGTAAATATGAGTTCAATGAAAAAAGAATGATGGATGGATGATACAATTGAATTTTCAATGTCTTCCTAGAGTATGGGATAGAAACCCATGCATGCTTTTGCAATGCACTGAAGAGGACATTAAAAAAAAAACAGATAAGTTCTGGGCTCTATCTTTTAGGCCTGTGTGCAAATAAAATATTAGGACCACAGAACATAATGCAAAAGAATATTCTTTCATTTATTCAACAAATATTAAATAAGCACCACTTCT